>JARYGA010006453.1:0-38753 GCA_030545235.1 Helianthus tuberosus
AAAATCACTAATACTTAATTTTTCGAAAAGGTAGTTAGGCATTATGTTAACACAAAGATCTTTATCGATTGTGACATTACTAATAAACGAATTTTGAAAGAAACATGGAACCGGTGTGATGTTAATTTCAAATGGGTCTTCTTTTATTAGTGAAGTTTGATCATTAGTTAACTTAACACTTACCGTTTCGTCAATTTTAGTGTTAGTGTTTAACTCTTTTAAAAACTTAGCATGAGTGGGTACTAAACAATGATTTTCGAAAGAAGGTGACAAGAGATTAATTTCTTCAAAATTAGACTCTTCTTAAATTTTAACGTTGTCGGACTCACCTTTTTCGTTGTTTAACTCATGTGTCGGTTTTTCACTTATTTGTTCTTCCATTTTAACACTTTCAGTTATCTCTTCCTTTTTTAATTCTTCTCTTGCGCGGGACTCCTCTTCCCTTGCGCGAGCTTCTTTTATACATCGATCGATAACTCTAATGTGTTCTAATATCCTATCGGTCACTTCGGTTATAGAAAAAGAATCATTATTTTCTAAGCTTGAATCCGGTTGTTCGACCCTTTGTTCCTCATAATACCCATATGAAGTTGATGGTTCACACCATGGTCCTTCATTGTGAGCATATGATGGATAAGGTTCGTAATTTTGTTCTTCATAATACTCATATGAGGTGGGTTATTCACGCCAAGGTTCCTCATAATAAGCATATGAAGGTGGTGGCTCATATCTTGGTTCCTCAAAGTATGAGTAAGAAGGCTCATACCTTGGTTCATCAAAATACGAGTATGAGGGAGGAGGTTCATACCTTTGGTCTTCATAGGATGTGTATGAAGTTGATGGCTCGTACCTGGGCTCCTCATAGTAAGTGTATGAATTGGATGGTTGATACGAGTGATTATTTTGAATCGAACGTGTATTACGACAATTTGTGCAATAATTACCCCTATAATCATCCTCATCATAAGTGTAGTTGTAACCTCCTGAGTATTGATCCATAAGAATCACTCAGCAGACCACAACTGAGCCTCGGGACCAGAAAATGAAACAAAGATTGAAACAGAAGGTTGGACACGGCCCCGTGTCTGGTGAACACGGCCCCGTGTACAGGATCTGTATCTGGGCGTTTTAATTAAAGTTACTGGTCACGTTGAGCACGGGGGCGTGTTCAGCGAGCACGACCCCGTGTTCAAACTCTGTATCTGGGTATCTAACTAAAAATATGCAGCACGGGGGAGTGTTCAATGAGCACGGCCCCGTGTTCAGGCTACTATAAATGCAAACTAAACTAAAATGCAGAAAAATGTGCGCGCGTTTTAAAAAAATTTTGAAAAGCTGATTAGGCCGTCGATTTGAAACTTTCTCAAAATCCTTGTGTCCCCGGCAACGGCGCCAAAAACTTGATGCGTGCGAAGTGTCGTATATATTAGGTGTATATTTTAAGCCCTTTTTAACACTTATTTTAGCCAAGTTTTAAATTTATAAAACACGATATTTCACTAACACTAAACACACATATGGGCAAGTGCACCCATCGTTGAGTGTAGTATAGCGTTGGTAAGATACCGAGGTCGTCCAAGGACACAAGAGCTTTTAGTACCGGTTTATCCTCAACGTCTAACCAAAATAAAAGTTTAGAAAAATGTTTTAAACTAAGAAAAATAAAACTAACTAAAATGCTGAAAATAAAAATAAAAATAAAAACAGATAGACAAGATGAATCACTTGGTTCCGACTCGTATCTAGTATAACCTTTGATTATTTCCGCACTTTTGCACATAATTAAGAGATTATCTTAGTTATTGTAGTAGGCCCCTCTTTTGAAGGTGACGTTACCCTCACCCCAGTAGTTTGAGTCAGCAGGGATACAATCCTAAAGGGGTGGATTATTGGAAGATAATGAATTAAGTTATTAATGCAGTATTATGGTAGGCCCCGCTTTTGGCGGTGACGTTACCCTCGGCTAAGTAGTCTGAGTCAGCAGGGATACAGTCCTAAATAACCGGGTTATAGTATTAATAGTAGTTAACTTATGAGGGGATCAAAGAGTTTGGACCCCCGCCATCCAATACCGTGAAGTATTGAAGGAGGTCCTACTAAATTTGACCCAGGTCCATTGCAGGACCTCTAAACGCTGAACAATGGCAAGACCTTTACCAAACCATTCCCTTAACCCCTTACCAGGTAGCCAACATACCTCCATATAGACCGTGGAGATATGAATGGTGAAAATCCTTTATTTTATATAGACAGTAAAATAATGCCAAGACACCACGGACAAACGATAAGGAAAGATCACCTTCAACATAAGTAACTAGTTATTAAAGTCATTAATACAAAACCAAATAAAAAGTGCAAAAGATTAGAAATAAAAAGTATTATACTAGACACTTTGTCTTCACCAAGTGATGTAAGAGACTTAGGCAAACATGGCCTTGATTGTCAAGTACTCTTACGATCAATCTTGGATCCCGAGACGACTCACACACTCTATGATGGACAATGGATGATGGTGGTGGATGATGGTGTTGTGATGGTGGTGGGTGGTGGATGAAGTGTGAGAGAGGTGGTGTGCCAAGGGATGAGATGAAATGAATCCAAGCACTCCTATTTATAGGCTGAACAGAGAGCTGGACACGGCCCCGTGTCCATCTGACACTCTCTCTCCTCATTAATTGTAATTCGCAATTACAATAAATGCGCCTGCTGTACTTTCGACACGCCCCCGTGTCCGCTGAGCACGGCCCCATGATGGGCAATAGAAGCTTCTATAGATTTGTCTTTTCTGCTGCTTCTTGGGCACGGCCCCGTGCTGGCTGAGCACGGGGCGTGTTCAGCCTTCTGTTTTCTCTATTTTGCTTTGAAAGGTGCCGTTGAGGGTTCGGGCAGTCCACTAATGTTCCTTTTCTTGTATTTATGTTGGATTTAGCTGTCTTTTTGCTTCTTTTGCGTTTTTGAGCTCATTTAATCCTGAAAATACAAAAGGAAGACAAAAACACTCTTTTTCCAATATTAGTACTAAAAAAGGGTTAGTTTTATGCCTTATTTGATGTAATTTATATGTTGCATTTTACACACATCATTTAGGTATCCACATTCTTCTCTTATGGAATCTCCAAATTCCATCTGTTCCTTGTTCTAATTCCTTAATCATTCCTTTTAACTTTTCAGTATCACCCTTGATTACTGATTCTTGTGCTTTTCTAATCTGTTCATTTAAATCTACTTGTAGATTTAACTTAAGAGAACGTACTCTTTTTGGCTTTTCATGATATTTTCAACTTAAAGTGTCGGCCACTACATTAGCCTTTCCTGCATGATACTGGATATTACAATCATAATCACTAAGTATCTCCATCCAGCGTCTTTGTCTCATATTCAACTCCTTTTGCTCGTAAACATACTTTAAACTCTTATGATCGGTGAAAATGGTAAAATTACTACCGTAAATGTAATGTCTCCAAATTTTCAGGGCAAAAATTATGGCTCCTAGTTCTAAATCATGGGTTGAATAATTCTCTTCATGATTCTTAAGTTGTCTAGATGCGTAAGCTATAACCTTTTGACGTTGCATCAATACACATCCATAACCTAACTTAGAAGCATCACAATAGACTACAAAGTCTTCAGTTCCTTCTGGTAACGCTAGTACGGGTGTGTTGGTTAGTCTTTACTTAAGAATTCTAAAGGCTTCTTCCTGTTTTGGTCCCCATTCAAACTTAACAGATTTACAGGTTAGCTTAGTTAAGGGAATGACTATTCTAGAAAAATCTCGAATAAATCTTCTATAATAACAGGCCAATCCTAAGAAACTTCTAATCTCGGTTGGTGATTCAGGGGTTTTTCATTTGGTAATTGCCTCAATCTTGGTGGGATCTACATGAATTCCTTCATGATTGACCAAATGCCCAAGAAATTGTACCTGTTCTAACCAAAACTCGCACTTTGAAAACTTAGTATAAAGCTTTTCTTTCTTTAATAAACTTAGAAGTGCGTGCAAATGCTTTGCATGTTCCTCTTTACTCTTAGAGTAAATGAGAATATCATCTATAAAGACAATTATGAATTTATCCAAATATGGCTTACATATTCGGTTCATCATGTCCATAAATGCAGCTGGGGCATTGGTTAAACCAAATGGCATGACAGTACATTCATAATGGCCATACCTTGTTCTAAAAGCGGTCTTAGGAATGTCCTCTTCCTGTACCTTTAATTGATGATATCCTGAGCGTAAATCGATTTTCGAGAAAAATCGAGCTCCTTGCAATTGATCAAACAGATCATCAATTCTTGGTAATGGATACTGATTCTTAATCGTGACCTTGTTCAATTCGCGGTAGTCAATGCACATACGCATCGATCCGTCTTTATTCTTAACGAACAAAATTGGTGCTCCCCATGGCGATGAGCTTGGCTGTATGAATCCTTTTTCCAACAATTCGTCTAATTGTTTCTTCAATTCTTGCATTTCTGTTGGTGCCAAGCGGTAGGGTGCTTTGGCAATTGGTGCTGTCCCTGGTAGCAGGTGGATTCTGAATTCAACTTCCCTGCCCGGAGGCAGTCCTGGTAACACATCTGGAAACTGAGATACTACTGGAATATCTTTCAGTTCTTTTCCTTTAGTGTTAGTAATTATGGAAATTAAATACACTAATGATCCTTTTCTTATATAACTTACTGTTTTTATCACAGAGATGAATTTCGTGGATCTAGAGGGCTTATCTCCTTTAATTGTGATCTTTTCACCCTTTGGTGAATTTATTTGAATTGACTTTTGATCAGATACAACATCAAATCCTGCCAGATTCATTGGGTAAAGGTTTGCAATAAACTTTTGATCTATTCTTGCTCCCTGCAAGATTTCAGAAATCCTAACGGTTTCCCCATTTGTTTTCTCTACTAGACATTCTTGTGGGGGTTTAGTTAATGGTTGATTGAGAATTTTGAAAAATGAAGTATTAATAAAACGTTGGTTCGCACCAGAGTCAAATAATACTTTAGCAAAAACATCATTAACTAAAAATGTACCAGCTATCACGTCTGGAATCATCTTGGCTTCATCTGCAGTTAGAACAAATGCTCTAGCATTTTTAGTGTTCTTGTTGCCCATGGCTGGAACTAGTTTCGGACAGTTCGGCTTGATGTGACATTTTTCTCCACAGTTGAAGCACATTCCATTGTTTGGTTTCCTTCAACAGTCTTCATCCTTGTGTCCCAGTATCTTGCAGAAATTGCAGTAGGTGGAGCATTTTCCTGAATGCTTCTTCTTGCAGGCTTTGCAATAGGGTGCAGAGGTAGAACCTACATTTTTCCCACGGTTGTAATTTCCATAAGGAAATTATTGGGTAAGCCTTTGGGCTAGGTTCCTTCTCTGGTCCTCCTCCCGTGTACGTACTAATTCATCAGCCAAGTTATTTGCTAATTCTACAGCTTCTTCTATAGTTTGAGGTCTAGCTGCCTTGACTACATGTCTAATCTCACTGATTAATCCCCAGATGTAACGGGAGATTAATACTGGTTCAGGTGATGCAAGGGTTGGCACTATCATAGCATATTCAAAGAATAACATAGTGTACCCCTTACTATCCACTCCAGTCATTCTAAAGTTTAAGAACTTATTTGCTATATGTTCCTTTTCATTGGGAGGGCAGAATTTTCTTTCTACCATATTTTTAAATTCCTCTCATTCCATATTGTAAACCCTGTCACTTCCCCTAGACTGGAGGATAGTGTTCCACCTTCTAAGGCTGAGTTCTTAAACATATTGGAAGCAAACATTATCTTATCCTCTTCCGCGCACTTGCTTATTTTAACGACAGCCTCAGTCTTTTCTATACAGCGTAGAGCTGCAACGGCCCCTTCATTGCCCGAGAATTCCATTGGTTTACAAGACCAGAATTCTTTATAAGAACAGCCATAAGACATGGTTCTTCTTCTTTTGGGAATGGGCACTTGAAGTAAGGGTCCATTGTTTACGTTGTTTTCAGGTTCAGTGGGTCGTTTACTACTATGGTTACTTTTATTATCAGCTTCCTAACTGTTTGATAATATATGGCATCGCATCTATTATCCCTTGTGCCACTATGTGTTGAATGGCACTGTTATCCACTTGGTTTCCATTATTATCATTGTTCGGGTTATCGTTATTCTGGTTTTTTGGGTTATTTAGCCGGGTTATCTTGATTCACTTTGTCAGCCATCTGAATTTTAAACATTTAACCACATATTAATATCACAAGATAATATTAACTAATCACACAATACGCATATTGATAAAAAAAACGTCTAACATTGCGACTTACTCTTTCTTATATAGTATGCATCTAATAAAAACCAGAACTGGAATTTAAAATTACAATACTAGTAGGCATCCGTAACTATTATCTAGATTTTTTTTCAAACGTACACACATATTGTATATATATATATATATATATTTTTACTACCAACACCATCACTGATATGGGTTCATCCAGAACTCCATATTGCGCTCGTCATACTTCCAGACGAGTCGCTCTCCGACCTGCCTCCTCCTCTCGCTACTTTCTAAAATTTCCTCTCCGAATGTTTGGAGCTCTTGCACATTTTCTGCACTCATTGGGGGTGCAGGTGTGGGTAATGGGTTTGGGAACTGGGGCATGGGTTCCTGGTATGGGTATAGATTCTCTAAAATTTCCCTGATGTATTGATCACTATCATAGTAGGGGATCTAGAGGGTCCAAACCTGTGTAGGCTGCTAGATTTGGCATAGGTGTGTCTTCTGGTATTGGGTAATGTTGCACATAATCCCTATTGTCGTCCAACCATGGGTCATAATCTGGGTCTAAGGGATTGGGTGCTGGTATCCTAGGTATCTCTTCTGGGTTAAACTCAGGCATTGGGATTTGATTTTCTAGATTGTTTTCTATTTCCATTGGCTGGGTGGGAAACAGTGGTAAGGGCTGGGGTTGCTATAAGTTGCTCCAGGTTAGGGTCAGCAGTGGTGGTTGCTAGGATATGATAGTTTGCTAGACTCCTATTGAGCATATCCTGTGTTGTGTGAGCATCTGTTTTTTCTTATAATGGCTGCTAAAGCTTGCTGGTTTTGCAACTTTTTCATTCTTTTCCTACGTTCATGCGCTCCTCTACTGAACCATCCTCTCTTTTTAGGAGGGAATGACTCTTCAGACTGAGCCTTAAACACGAATATCCTATCTTCATTGTCAGCTGAATACCCTGAGAGGGCAGGCTTGTGAAGAGGTGCCTTCGCTCCTAGGTGAGCCGGACAACTGACGGTAGGCGTCGGAAGGTCCTTGGTCGCTCATACTGTAAACTAACAAATAGTCAAATAACACACAACAATAAAACACAATTAGGCACGTAGTTCTGTAATTTATTTCCTAACACTTTGAATAATATCTTGGTGACAGCAGAACACTTCTGTGGCTGAATCAGTGGCTTAGCTCTGATACCACCTTCTGTCGCAACCCCCGCCCCCTATCTGTCCCGGGAACGGGCGGCTGCGGCCAGTTTCGGTGGTATCTGGGTTTTATCCTTTTTGGCAGCAGAACTTACATCAGGACCGTAGTTAGGAAATATTTTATCAGTGTAAAATACCACACTTTTATAATATTAATCACATGGGAATAATCCCGAGTTTTAAGTACAACATTTCATAGGGATAAACCCTATTTTATTTAAATAAAACATCTTTTTATTTTAGGTAACTTTATAGCCACTTTTCCAAGCCTTCAGTGCTGTCCAGCTGGCTTCTATTTCGCTTTCACATTTTGTTACCTGAAACGTGTTTAAAAACATTTTTGTCAGTGGGAAATACTGGTGAGTGAATACCGGTTTAATCAAGGTTTAGTAAAAACCATTGTACAGTATTGAGGGCGGTCGCACAATTACATGTGTTTCCATCTATTCAATTACCACCCACGGTACTGTCAACCCGACTTGTGGTCATGTTACCCCTGGCAAGGGTAGTAACAAATTTTGTATACAAAACCCCAATATATCGACGATAATTGTAGAATACAAATACTCAATCACTGTTTAATATATCATTAATTAAGTGAGGTTTTGTAAAAACAATTTGTAAAAAGGAGATTACTCACATTGCTGTCTTAGGTTTCCTTTAAGGGTTTCCTGGTGATTATCTATAATCTACACAAATGCACACGCGTTAGTATAATAACCCAATATTTATATAGTAATACCCTCCCCGAGACGGCATTCCAACGACTACGTCGGGCAGAACCACGACAGCCGTTACGGAACCCTGGATCAATCGGGCAACGTATCTAATACGTAACCGGGGTTATGATACTTACAACGGGGCAGAACTTCGTTATTTAGGGAGTATTATGCCGAAAAGCACTTTTATCTATGCAGAAATTCGAGAGAAAGAAAAGAATTTGAGCGAGTTGGACTGAAGGCCGAAGCCCTCCATTTATAGGGTTGATTTCTCAGTCCCTCGCGACCCGCGAAGACCAAAGGTCGTCTTACGCGGACCCGCGACATAGGGGTAGTAGGGCCTAGCTTGGCCTGGTCACCACTATAGGCTCGACGTTGTGGCTGCCACGTGGCAGCACCGGGTATCGTTGAGTGGCAAGGCTGTCGCCCCCCGCGTAGCTCTCGGTCAGCACGTTCGCGGCCCGCGAGCGATGTTAAAACTTTGTTTTTATTTAATTTAAATAGAAATAAAGGTATTCGGGTCTTGTTTTCGTATACGGGGTATGTTTTAAGTCATATAGGACATTCTAAATATATTAAGGGTGTCGGGAAAATATTTTGAAGAGTTGTTATACTTACACATGCGATACCTGAGTTTTTATACTAGATACAGTTGTTAAATTGGTTAAACTTTGCATTTTTTGGTGAATACACGAGTCTAGGGGTTAAGTTTGACAACAAAACAAACATCCTGAATTCGACGTTCGCCTGCCGCCACGCGAAAGATGGCAGCCCAAATCGCGTGACACGCGGGGAAAAACTTCAGTTGACTTGACTGGGGAAACATGACCCGTCGTGCCATGCGACAATCACTGCTCTCTACAACGCGTCACACGAGGAACCCTTTGTGCGAGCCTCGTTCGATCAGCATTGGCTGGTCACCCGCATCCTCATTACACCCCCATTATTCTTGATATTGAACTCGTTTCAATTATGGTTTTATTGCTAATGTATCTAGTCCATGTTTCCAACCTAATTCCAACATCAAGTCAAAGTAAAACTCCCGCATTCAAAATCTCATTCATGACCATAAACACTTATTCAAGCCTCCATCATGTGACACTTAAAATTGAATCCTAAACACTGATCCACAATCAAATTCAGAGATTTTTCTGCATCCAATCATACCATCAATTCCACAAAAACATTATGCAATTCAATAATTCTAATTCTAGGGCTTGGAACTTCCTTCAACCTCGATTCTAATCCTAATCTAATTTGGGTAATTCTTGAGCCCAATATTATAATTTTTTTGTCATCTACAAAAGCCCTCTATCAAATTTTGTTAATAAAGGACAATTAATTCTCAATTTGAAGAATCATAATCTACGGTTCATACTAATTTGGGTATTTTTAAGATTCTTAATTTTAAACAAATTAACCAACATGTTGACACTATGATTTATACTATTTGATGTTTTATTCTTGTTTTAGTCTTAGTCATACTTTTGATAATCCATAGAAATTTATTTATTATTCTTGCTAATTTAATCTTTATATATTATTTACAATATATATTCTATATAAACTTTTGTTACACATTCTAAATCATATGGATTGTCGTTAGTCTCCAAAAAAAATCATAATGAAATCATACAAACGTTATTGGGACATTTTGTCATAAACTGGATTATACTCAGTTATATATTTATCCAAAATACATATTCCATACACACTATATACAAAACTACAAAATTCACATTTTATTAATCTATGTAATTCCTTTAGTAATTTTTAGACAAATTATATTCATAATATATATATTATAGGTCTATATAAATTATTATGGCCTTCGAATATTTTTAGTGTTTTTCAGAAGACCAAAAACTTAAATATATATTTTGCTTAACTAGAATTATATATTGAAGACCATAATTCTATTCGATGATTGTGTACTAGTAGACATTTACTTTAGTATAAAAAGAGTAAATTGCTAAATTCGTCCCTGAGGTTTAGTCAAATTTGCTACATCCATCCAAAAAACTTTTTTTTCTCACATGGACCAGTGAGGTTTCAAAATACTTGCTAGATCTATCCATTTGACAAACATTGTCAAAAATTAAAGTTAACTAATGGGTACTTTTGTGATTTTATATACATGCATTATATACAATAGGGAAAGGAACATGAAAAAACTAGATATAAATGAGAAAACTAGAAAACTAACTAAAAACCACTAAAAATGAGAGGGAGACTTTTAATGAAGGAGGGGTAAAATTGGAAAAAAAAAATATATAACTTTTCAAACATTTCCCATTTCTCCATACGTTATCATTTTAAAACAAAAATGGCACCATAAGATCACAAATTTTTGTATCTTTCATTCAAGTATATTCGAGCATATTTTTTATGACATAAAAAAAAATTTATGGTGTCGTCTTGTTTTCAATACTACTATTATAGTAGTGCACATGTGCAATATAACATGTACTACAATTGCATTACATGCTTAAAATTAGCCTTTTGAGTCCAGTTTAGCTTTTAGGGTTAGTTTTTTTGGAGGTTTAGGATTAGGATTAGGTTTTTGGGTGTGGGGGGAGGGGGGTTTAGGTTTTTGGGGGGTGCGGGTGGGGGGGGGTTAGGTTTTTTTCGGGTTTATGTTTAGGGTTTAGTTTTAGGTTTTCGGGAGGGTGGGGGTGGGGGGGTTTAGGTTTTTGGGGGGTGGGGGGTGGGGGGTTAGGCTTTTGGTGGGAGGGTGAATTTAGGTTTTTGGGGGGTGGGGTGGGGGGTTTAGGTTTTTGGGGGGTGTCGGTGGGGGTGGGTTAAGTGGTTTAAGCTTTATGTATTAGTGCACATGTGCAGTACAACAACAAAAAAATTTGAAATTTTTTTTCGATACATAAAAAGTAGCGATTTTTCTATAAAAAATTGTAAAAAAAATTTTTTTTGTATGTTTTTAGGTTTTTTTTAAGCTTTTTTGGTTAGTTTTTGGGTTTTCTCATTTAAACTAGTTTTCTCATGATCCATCCCCATATACAATATTCTTTTAATTTCTATTTAACTTTAACATAAAAAGATAAATGTTATTTTTTATAAAAACCACCCACCCCCTCTCTTTCTAATGCACGTACCAACTTTGAACTGCCCAATAGTGTGAATGTTTTTACGTGTTTGCCTGAACCATTTTCGTTTGAAGAAGCATGTGGTTTGGAGGGTGGTGAGGGAGGGACTCTTGGTGCACTTAAAGCTAAGCTATATAAAAAGGACGGTCCAAACCATGCTAAAACGACGTTACAACCAATGTGTTTAAACAATACAAGAAAGAGAAAAGCCCCACAGATGGTGGCACCCTCACCTCCTAAACAACTGGCGAGCAACGAACTTGACCGCTTGCCAGCTCTTCAGAATCAAAACCATGACCACCAATGTCACACCCCGTTTTCCACGTGTCACCGGTGGGCCCGGTGGGGGAGTATCGTGACGTGGTTGGCAACATCATGGTCAAACAACACAATATAATAATGCACAGCGGAAGCAAAAGATAAATATATTACATTCCGAATATAAGTAATGTCAAAGTATTACAACGGAAGGTAAAGGATCCACAGACGGATCAATAAAAGAAAACTGTTCAACAGACTTTAGGCATCTAGAACTTGCAAGATTCCCTAGTGACGCCCTGAGCTCTCAGCCAATTACGCATAGTACCTGTCACTTAACCTTTTTGGAAAATACGTCAGTTTACACTGGTAAATACAATTAACTGACTCATTTTGGAAAAAGAGTTTGAAAAGTGATTCGAGTGCAAACGGCACAAAATATCTTGACACATTGATTAAAATGCATAGAGGCAAAATTAATCTTTTATACTTGGGACAATTTTGTTAATAAAAATCTTGTATCTGATTTACATGGTTGTCCAACATTTAGGGCCGGTGATTATACAATACAAGCCGGACAAGATTAATCGACACACCACAAATATAATCTCACAAGAAGATACCCTTACGAGTGAGTATACGTTATACATATGCAACAGGAGGTGTTTTGCCTACACCTTGTGCTTACGTCGTGGCCATTCACTTTTTAAAATGAGCCAAGGATATCCAGGACACGGTCATTAACCCCCAATGTTATTTGTTATCAATCAATACAGATTAAAACGGGATTATGCAATTTAATCATCTCCGATTAAAAGGTTTCTACACCCGACCAAGCGGTATTTTTATAATACCGTATCCCAAGCCTGTATAAGGGAAAATAAGTTAAAAGTATTTACCTGAGCTAGTAATGCAATTTATACTCAGCCGTATATTCAAATCAGCAAGCACGAGTACTTCTACTGGGGCTCTAAATCTGGAACGAAGGTTTTATTAACCTATTAGATTCCTAACGGGTCTTATTTAAGTCGTAACTTAGACCGGTTAGTTTTAAGGAAGGTTTACGGTTCAAACGCATGATTAAGCGAAGACCGGAATAGAATGTGATTTAGACCCGGCAAGTTCGAAGACTTGTATAATATGGGTAAACTAAACACATTCTGGATTTTGATATAAAAAGGATAAGGTTTGACCCGTTTCGGCTAATTTATGCAAACTAGTTACATAAACCCAACCGAATGCGCCAGAGGGGTAACGGGTAACCATAAGGGTCGCGAACAGGTTTCCTAAGTTAATATGCTTTAAATATGTTGTGATATCATTATGATATCTTCCATAATGCCCAAAACGAGTTTAATCATTAATTATGCCCCGTAGGGGTATTTTGGTCATTTTAGAGATTATAAAAGGGATTTAACGTAACCCCGATGTTCGGGACTGAAGTAATCAGTAAACAACTTATTTTTAACAGATTATATTAGTTGGTAATAATCCTTATGTGTCAAAATGGTTTTAAGCCTAAACTACGCGTATAAACCCGTTTTAAGCGACGTACGATTAAAGATACGATTCTGGGTTTTCTGATTAGTTAAACAGGCTCAAAACATTACATTTATTATTTAAAATCAGTAGCAATTGGATTCGCGTCAAAATTCCTTGTAGAAATCATTTTATGACCGAAAAGGGTAAATTCGGTATTAACCGAATTAAGGCGATAAGCCTAGCTTAAGACCAGTTTAAAAATAATTAAAAATCTTCAAAAATCCCAAAATATTATTTAACATTAGTGGGTAAAAGTTTTGGCACCGAAAATCGGGTTTAGATAGGCTATGCGCTAATCGCGCCGATTAATTAACAAAAGTTTATTATTTACGCTAATGCGCATATCTCCTAATCTGGACCTCAAATTGATGTCAAATGTTGAGGGCAAGTTTATAAATCAGTATCCGAGGTCCTCGTCTACTCACATTGTCAAAATTCACGTTTTACGGATAAAAGGGCGTTATGGTCAATTTAAAGCATTTGACGGAAACGCGCGTACGAATCGGATAATCAACGACACAAGTACTGAGGCTTATACTATCATGTAACTTGGCCCTAATGAAACTTTAAGGCATGTCTAAACCTATCAAAATCGGATCAGAACCGAAGTCAAAGCAGAAAGTCAAACTATGCGCCTTTCGGTTCCGAATCGATCCTAAATTGGAATTCGTCGAATCAATCATGTTTAGTTATGTTCTAACATTGATTACTAAGTCACATTATGGTTAAAACAGGTCACACGCCTCTCGTATCGTTAATTACCCGATTAAAGCTTCTGTTGACTTTTTCGGACAACGTTTGACTCGACAAACGACCTAGTTAGAGTGGAAATCAGGGGGAACCCTTTTGAGGGTTTATTACCCACATAATTACCAACTCATAACAACTTTCAATTCGAGATATGACTGAGCCGTTTATAACTAATCTCAAAGTCAATCGTTAATTACGATATGTTGACTTTTAAGCTAATTACAAAGCAAAGCAAAACTGAATTAGAGAAGGTTAGGAATACTTACAAGGGTTTAATGGATGATTAGGAAGACTTGGAATTAGCTTGGAAGCTCCTCAAATGGCCAGGGATGAGTTTGAAGTGTGTATGATCAAGTGTTGCACCTTGTGTGCTTTATATAGTGTTCAAGGCACCACAATGTGTTGACATCTAAGTCTATCACACACCACAACAATTCAACATGTGTCCTAGTGTTCTAGGAGGTGTTTTAGGGGCCAAATGAAGGGGCAAGATCGATCTAAGTTGCATCCAAGTTCAATGGGCAGACAAAGAATCAAGAAAGATATGTTGTTGTCCAGACATGGCAGTCGCGTAGCGCGACTGCCTGAGCCCATAAGCTCGCGCTACGCGAGCCCCTAGGGTCTCCCCACAAACTTTTGTAATTTGCAGTTTAGGTCCTTGGCTCTTCAAACCTTGTACAGACACTTGTTTATTGCGATATGGACCCTCAATATTGATCTATAAGGGCCTTAAGATATATACCCACTTCGTTAAGTCCCCGGGTAACTTTATTGTTACCCGAAAAGGCCTAATTTTCAACGTTGACACTTTAACCCCTCGCACACGAATTCGATCATAACTTTCTCATACGTTAACGAAACTTTACGAAATTTAAATCGTGCATTCTAGTGAGCAAAATTAACATTTACAAAGCTTCGGGTTTGTCAAAAGGTCACTCAGAGGTATATCTTTAAACATGTTGACACATTTAACCCCTGTAGTTTGTAATCTCTCACTTTTAGTTTCGTATGATCCATGATTTATTCGTTTGAAGGTATGAGCATCGTGTAGGGTTAACGTACATTATATTTATTTACAGTTGACACTTAGAATACGTATTTTCACATACTTTCCATGTTTGTCAACTTTAGTCCTTCTATAATATTTCTTTCACACGTTTAAACATTATGACACGTGTCAACACATTATAGGACGTGAATTTTCGAGGTGTTACATCCTCACCCCCTTAAAATAAATCTCGACCCGAGATTTACTGAAATAAGTAAGGGTACTTTTCTTTCATCGTGGATTCAACCTCCCACGTGAATTCGGGGCCTCTACGGGCATCCCATATGACCTTTACAATAGGTACATGCTTCCTTCGAAGCTTCTTTACCTGTCGATCTTCAATCAACAAAGGTTTTTCCACAAATTTCAAGCTCTCGTCTATATGCATATCTGTATGCGGTATAACCAGTGATTCATCAGCGAAGCGCTTCTTCAGATTGCAGATGTGGAACACATTGTGAATTCCACTGAGCTTATCCGGTAAGTTTAACTTATAGGCAACTGAACCTACACGTTCGATAATCCTCGAAAGGTCCTATGTATCTCGGGCTTAGCTTGCCTTTCTTACCAAATCGCATCACTCCTTTCCAGGGTGATACCTATTGTTGAACCTTATTTCTTAACAAGAATCTAGGAGGTTTGCTATTTTCATAATCCTTAAATTTTCTGCCGTATACTGGCATCTTACTGATGATTATGAATTTGCGTGATCTTATTGATTGTCTATAATGCAACTTTCAGATCTTAATGTTTGGACCTACCAAACTATTGTCCTATCAATGGACGTTTATCATTCCATCTATACAAGGTTTTCAAGGGAGTAGCCTTGATACTTATATATCAAATATTATAGAGAAGCTTATCTTAAGGTGAGATGGTTATTCCAACCAGTACTTAACTAATATTAAGGAATAGCTAATCCTTGTTGTTAGTCGAACAATTCGACGATCCTGGTTAGCTGATGGCAAATTCTTAATCGTTGCCTAATTAGGATTGCGGTAATGTATGCATAAGCAAAATGAACCGTCTTTCTTATCTAACAATATCAAACTCTCGGAGTATCTAGTTAGGCTATATGAACCTATGTCTTAACACCTACTTACTCAAGGTTTCGTTTATTCCATAAACAATATGGAGTTTTCACAATACTCCAGCCCACGGCGGGCGACAAATCTTAATTCTACCTGCCTTCCAGGAGGTAAGCAGGGACATCTTTTGAGAAGATAATTAAGATACAAGGAGGCTACAGAGATTTTCCATATCTCAGGCTCCAGTTCATACATCATTGTTCGTGTCAAATGAGTGACACCTTTATGTTATAAGTCCTCGCATTCCTTAATCGGGAACATTTACTTGGAAAAAAAATTCCATTTTTGGATATCTTCTTTGAATACTACTAGTCGACTTTAGTACAATACGATCATTGGGATATCTTAGGGTTCCATGTATTAAACCTCCATGCTGATCAGACATGGAAATAATCTATGGGACACACTAGGATACGCCAATCCTCATATGATACTTTTATCAAACATAGTTTGGCATTCGCAGGCGATAGAAAACAATGAGAAAAGAAAAAAATAATTAAAATAACATATGTTGTCGTACTCTATGCAAAGAAAGAGTGCTCTTAGATTTTCGGAAGGGTTCCTTGCCGATACGAGAAGAATCGGTTACTAAGGTTTCCTTGGTAATTTATACCTTGTGGATGATAAAAAAAATTCTGCTAAGTTTATGGTTCATGAAGATTTATTATTGCCTGTATTAAAAACAGGGCACTTAGCAGAAATTATCATTGATACATGATAAGGAAGTTTATTGTACAAGTGCTTATATTAAATTAGAATGGAAATTTTCACAAACTAGGCACCTAGCTCAGTTGGCTAGGCGCGCGAAAGGGTGCGGCCTAGACCCAGGTTCGATTCCGGGGACGGCCAATTCCACCATTTTTTTTAACTTGTTATACTTATAGTTTATGAAGAATTTACTGGTATCCGAACCAAAATAAAACTCTTAGTATTTAAATTACTGATAAAATGCCAAGGAATGTACCTGATGCCATTATTTATGGACTAGCTCAGGCATTTTAGGCGCTTTCAATTTTAGGCTTTCCTTCCTCTGCCGCATTTCCTTTAACATATTTAGGGCACGTAGTCTTGATGTGGCCTTTCTCCTTACAGCCGAAACAGACTGCATTCTTCATGTCCTTACAGTCCAATGTTTTATGTCCCTTAGACTTGCAGATCCCACAAGCCCTGGGCTGCGATTTAGATTTTGGTTCGAACCTGCATTTCCCATAATGGCGCTTCTTGCAGGTCTCACATACTGGTTTCTGGTCGGACTTTTGTTTGTTCTTTTTCTTAGAACTCTGGGAGTTATCTACCTCCCTTTTCCTTTTTAGTTCATCCTTTGCATCAGAGGCATGAACGAGATCCTTCTTACGAGTGAGGAAATGTGGTCCTATATAAAATTTGGACCGAGCAGCATGGGGCTCCTTTAACTTTTTCACAGCTCTCTTCACAGCTTTTCCAACGGCTGCGTCTATCATAGTTTGAAGAACATCTTTGGAAATTCTAAGGTTTACAATTTCAGCATCATTAGCATGCGTCGTGCCATCAATGGCGCGATCGACTGTTGTCTTATCCGAGTTTGCCATTACTTTCTATTGGTTCCTAACACCAATAAAACAATTTCTTAGTCGAAATCCAACAACTGCTATTTTTCATTCTGATGGCCTTAATATATACTAGCCATGGTGTCAATAACCTATACAGGCTATTAAAGTACTAACATTCTTAATGAACATTATTTAAAATATTTTAATATTATTTAGCCTAGGTCGCAAAAGACCATCAATGGCATTAAAGATTTTGGACCTAGTCCATCACTTTTCTGACAGAGGATCAAAACGTCACATCTGTCTTTATTATATTTAAGCATTTAGGTAGCTTGAAAGCTTGCCGTAGGAATATCAGAAAGGAGTAATTCCTATTAGATATAATATATTCATCTAAGGTTTGTTGGATCATTTTCTAAAGTATCATCGGCCAATTTCTACTTCGTACAAAATGACCGAAGTCCTAATTAGACGGAGACAACAGTCCTCAACAGTGATCGTTCATTATTGAATCACATGTGTCAGCATCAGATAAATTTCTGCATAAACTGCTTGATAAGGAAAAGTACCTGCTATATAGTTATCCTTCTGCACCATCTCCTGGCGTTCATCCAGAAGACTCATGCGTTTGTTTTCCTGGCCTTTCCAGGCTTCTTTATAAGCTTTGGGCAGTTGGTTTTGATGTGCCCTCCCTCGTTACAATTGTAGCATGCGGCGTTCTTTAACCCCTTGCAATCTAAGGTTTTGTGACCCTTGGTCTTGCAAATTCCACACAATTTAGCGCGTGGGTCTATTGTACATTTTCCAAAATGCTGCTTTTTGCAGTTATTGCATTTGGGTCTGTTATCAGACTGACTCGAGTTCTTCCTAACCTCGGAATCCTTCCCGCGCTCCGAGCTTCCCTTCTTCTTCTTGTTAGTTTGATGAGAGTTTTCCTCCTCTCTTTCACTTCTTCTCTCGCCAGAAGCCTTAACAGACTTAATTCTGATTGCGTCTAAGGTGAGAGATAAGGATAAGTCCACCGCGGACCTATATGTGGTTGGCCTAGATGCTTTAACATTCCCTTTTATCTCTGGTGCTAGGCCTCCAATGAAACGCGCTATGCGTTTAGGTTCAGGGGTGACTAGATAAGGAACCAGGCGGGACATAGTGTTGAAACTTGTCACATATGCCTGACAATCCAAATTCTCCATGACCAGAGTCAAGAAGTCTGATTCTATCTTTTCTACTTCATGCTGGGGGCAATAGTTTTCCTTGACTAATGCAACAAATTGTTCCCTAGATAAGTTGTAGAGTAGAACCTTCCCCGTGGCTTGGAGCAATGATCTCCACCATGCCAACGCTTCTCCTTTAAATGATTGTGAAACAAATTTCACAACATCTTGCTCCGCACAACCGCTGATGTCAACAACAGCGTCCATCTCATCGAGCCATGTCATGCAATCGATGGCTCCTTCTTCTCCTGTAAAGTCTCTGGGCTTGCAGGAGACAAAATATTTATATGAACAGGTCTTGACTGGTGCCTCTTGATGAAACACAACTTGTCTAGACGGAATACTCCTTTGATTTGACAAGTCATGAACATCGTCCTCCCTTGACTCATGTGTTTTAAGAGGGGACTTACAACGAGCCGCAGATAGAGTCTTAGAGTGGGTATCATTTGACTCATCATACTGCCGATCAAGTGCTCGAGTAACAGCATAATCTATTATTGCCTGTAGTTCTGCTCCAGTTACATTAATTCTGGTAGTATCATTGCTCTCCTTCAAGTGACTGTTAACTTCATCTAATCCAGCCATGTAGCTTGATTGCTACATAAATATTAACAATGATTTATTCAGAGATTATTATGGAATCATCATCTTGGACGATTTATCAACCATGGTAATATAAGCCATATTGGTTAACTTGTTAGTTATGTTTAATTAGTATTTTCCATTATAATTTATCCTAGTTATAAAACATTAAGGATATTAAAGTGGCGCATAAGGCCTAGTCACAAGGACAGTTCTAAATTTTATAAGCCATGATTTCAGAGAATCGAGGCATTAAGGTCTGAATCAAGTTCATTACCTTCTTTTGACAGGGAGTTGTAGACTTCAACTGTCTTTTGTCTTTTAGGACAATAGATATAGCCCGTGAGCATTTCCCTTCTGAGGGATGGTTATAATATGATCATCTTCTTAGATGCTATTAGTCGAGGTTGTATGGATCCTACCGACTATTATGCTTGGACCTGGTCCAACATTTTTAGACAGGAGGTCAAAGACCACCACTGTCGTCGTCTTATCGGACAACAAGTTTAGCCCGTAGGCACTTCATCACTACTGGATGTTTATAATGTGATCATCTTATAGGATGACACGAGCCATGATTTCTAAATCACTAGGCTAGATAAGAAAATTGGAAGAATCTAATATAAGGATGACTGTTGTGATTTTCTCGAGTCACATTTGTCAAGAGTGCTAACACGTTCTTAGGTGTTAACAAGGATTTGAATCTCTTGAGTAGGTTTCACCATCTTGGTCGCGTAGGCTAGGTTTCACCTTCGAGATTATTTTTTTTAAATGCATACCGGCAGGGAAAGAAGGATATTTATTTTATTCAGGATTTTTATCATAAATCCTAATTTATAATTTTTAATAATAGCACAAATGGCCTAGTCGCGTAGACAAGTTTAATTTATAAGCCAAGATTTCAGAGAATCATGGCAATTTATGAATTTGTAATGGCACAAAAGGCCTAGTCACGTGGACAAGTTTAATTTATAAGCCATGATCGTCTTGGATCGAGGCATCTAGAAATAGCACAAAAGGCTTAGTCACGTGGACAAGTTTAATTTATAAGCCATGATCGTCTGGGATCGAGGCATTTAGTAATAGCACAAAAGGCTTAGTCACGTGGACAAGTTTAATTTATAAGCCATGATCGTCTGGGATCGAGGCATTTAGTAATAGCACAAAAGGCTTAGTCACGTGGACAAGTTTAATTTATAAGCCATGATCGTCTGGGATCGAGGCATTTAGGTGTGAATCAAAGTTCATTACCTTTTCTTGACAGGGAGCTGTAGGCTACCACCGTCTTTAGTCTCAGAGGACGTTAATTATAGCCCGTAGGCACTTCCCTTCTAAGGGATGTTATTTTCCATTCATTTCATATTTCATGTTTTAGAATGAATACTTAATTTAATCAATCCATTATATGAAAATAAAAGTACAAAGTTGCCCTAAGCGGGTCTTTGAAGGGATAATGTGTCCTCGAAGGGACTGAAAGATAAATATGTCCTTATAAGGACTATTAAGGAAACGATCTTCAGCAAAAGGAGTTTCTTCTTCAAGTTATTTCTGAATGCTCTCTCCTTGGATGCTCGTTTCATTCTAGCCGCGGTACGAAGCTCAGCATTTCTAGGCTCCGGGTGTGGAGGACTCCTATTACGGCTTCTTCGCTTGGCGACGTATTCAACAAAAATTTTGGAAGTAAAATTTCCAGATTAGGTTTGAGAATATTCCTATGTTAAGTCTAGACTCAGAAGATTTAGGAATGTGCAATTGTGTCATTGAGATTAAACACAAAAAGCTAGTGTTTAATTCACTCAACGTTGGCTCTGATACCAACCTGTCACACCCCGTTTTCCACGTGTCACCGGTGGGCCCGGTGGGGGAGTATCGTGACGTGGTTGGCAACATCATGGTCAAACAACACAATATAATAATGCACAGCGGAAGCAAAAGATAAATATATTACATTCCGAATATAAGTAATGTCAAAGTATTACAACGGAAGGTAAAGGATCCACAGGCGGATCAATAAAAGAAAACTGTTCAACAGACTTTAGGCATCTAGAACTTGCAAGATTCCCTAGTGACGCCCTGAGCTCTCAGCCAATTACGAATAGTACCTGTCACTTAACCTTTTTGGAAAATACGTCAGTTTACACTGGTAAATACAATTAACTGACTCATTTTGGAAAAAGAGTTTGAAAAGTGATTCGATTGCAAACGGCACAAAATATCTTGACACATTGATTAAAATGCACAGAGGCAAAATTAATCTTTTATACTTGGGACAATTTTGTTAATAAAAATCTTGTATCTGATTTACATGGTTGTCCAACATTTAGGGCCGGTGATTATACAATACAAGCCGGACAAGATTAATCGACACACCACAAATATAATCTCACAAGAAGATACCCTTACGAGTGAGTATACGTTATACATATGCAACAGGAGGTGTTTTGCCTACACCTTGTGCTTACGTCGTGGCCATTCACTTTTTAAAATGAGCCAAGGATATCCAGGACACGGTCATTAACCCCCAATGTTATTTGTTATCAATCAATACAGATTAAAACGGGATTATGCAATTTAATCATCTCCGATTAAAAGGTTTCTACACCCGACCAAGCGGTATTTTTATAATACCGTATCCCAAGCCTGTATAAGGGAAAATAAGTTAAAAGTATTTACCTGAGCTAGTAATGCAATTTATACTCAGCCGTATATTCAAATCAGCAAGCACGAGTACTTCTACTGGGGCTCTAAATCTGGAACGAAGGTTTTATTAACCTATTAGATTCCTAACGGGTCTTATTTAAGTCGTAACTTAGACCGGTTAGTTTTAAGGAAGGTTTACGGTTCAAACGCATGATTAAGCGAAGACCGGAATAGAATGTGATTTAGACCCGGCAAGTTCGAAGACTTGTATAATATGGGTAAACTAAACACATTCTGGATTTTGATATAAAAAGGATAAGGTTTGACCCGTTTCGGCTAATTTATGCAAACTAGTTACATAAACCCAACCGAATGCGCCAGAGGGGTAACGGGTAACCATAAGGGTCGCGAACAGGTTTCCTAAGTTAATATGCTTTAAATATGTTGTGATATCATTATGATATCTTCCATAATGCCCAAAACGAGTTTAATCATTAATTATGCCCCGTAGGGGTATTTTGGTCATTTTAGAGATTATAAAAGGGATTTAACGTAACCCCGATGTTCGGGACTGAAGTAATCAGTAAACAACTTATTTTTAACAGATTATATTAGTTGGTAATAATCCTTATGTGTCAAAATGGTTTTAAGCCTAAACTACGCGTATAATACGCGTATAAACCCGTTTTAAGCGACGTACGATTAAAAATACGATTCTGGGTTTTCTGATTAGTTAAACAGGCTCAAAACATTACATTTATTATTTAAAATCAGTAGCAATTGGATTCGCGTCAAAATTCCTTGTAGAAATCATTTTATGACCGAAAAGGGTAAATTCGGTATTAACCGAATTAAGGCGATAAGCCTAGCTTAAGACCAGTTTAAAAATAATTAAAAATCTTCAAAAATCCCAAAATATTATTTAACATTAGTGGGTAAAAGTTTTGGCACCGAAAATCGGGTTTAGATAGGCTATGCGCTAATCGCGCCGAGTAATTAACAAAAGTTTATTATTTACGCTAATGCGCATATCTCCTAATCTGGACCTCAAATTGATGTCAAATGTTGAGGGCAAGTTTATAAATCAGTATCCGAGGTCCTCGTCTACTCACATTGTCAAAATTCACGTTTTACGGATAAAAGGGCGTTATGGTCAATTTAAAGCATTTGACGGAAACGCGCGTACGAATCGGATAATCAACGACACAAGTACTGAGGCTTATACTATCATGTAACTTGGCCCTAATGAAACTTTAAGGCATGTCTAAACCTATCAAAATCGGATCAGAACCGAAGTCAAAGCAGAAAGTCAAACTATGCGCCTTTCGGTTCCGAATCGATCCTAAATTGGAATTCGTCAAATCAATCATGTTTAGTTATGTTCTAACATTGATTACTAAGTCACATTATGGTTAAAACAGGTCACACGCCTCTCGTATCGTTAATTACCCGATTAAAGCTTCTGTTGACTTTTTCGGACAACGTTTGACTCGACAAACGACCTAGTTAGAGTGGAAATCAGGGGGAACCCTTTTGAGGGTTTATTACCCACATAATTACCAACTCATAACAACTTTCAATTCGAGATATGACTGAGCCGTTTATAACTAATCTCAAAGTCAATCGTTAATTACGATATGTTGACTTTTAAGCTAATTACAAAGCAAAGCAAAACTGAATTAGAGAAGGTTAGGAATACTTACAAGGGTTTAATGGATGATTAGGAAGACTTGGAATTAGCTTGGAAGCTCCTCAAATGGCCAGGGATGAGTTTGAAGTGTGTATGATCAAGTGTTGCACCTTGTGTGCTTTATATAGTGTTCAAGGCACCACAATGTGTTGACATCTAAGTCTATCACACACCACAACAATTCAACATGTGTCCTAGTGTTCTAGGAGGTGTTTTAGGGGCCAAATGAAGGGGCAAGATCGATCTAAGTTGCATCCAAGTTCAATGGGCAGAAAAAGAATCAAGAAAGATATGTTGCTGTCCAGACATGGCAGTCGCGTAGCGCGACTGCCTGAGCCCATAAGCTCGCGCTACGCGAGCCCCTAGGGTCTCCCCACAAACTTTTGTAATTTGCAGTTTAGGTCCTTGGCTCTTCAAACCTTGTACAGACACTTGTTTATTGCGATATGGACCCTCAATATTGATCTATAAGGGCCTTAAGATATATACCCACTTCGTTAAGTCCCCGGGTAACTTTATTGTTACCCGAAAAGGCCTAATTTTCAACGTTGACACTTTAACCCCTCGCACACGAATTCGATCATAACTTTCTCATACGTTAACGAAACTTTACGAAATTTAAATCGTGCATTCTAGTGAGCAAAATTAACATTTACAAAGCTTCGGGTTTGTCAAAAGGTCACTCAGAGGTATATCTTTAAACATGTTGACACATTTAACCCCTGTAGTTTGTAATCTCTCACTTTTAGTTTCGTATGATCCATGATTTATTCGTTTGAAGGTATGAGCATCGTGTAGGGTTAACGTACATTATATTTATTTACAGTTGACACTTAGAATACGTATTTTCACATACTTTCCATGTTTGTCAACTTTAGTCCTTCTATAATATTTCTTTCACACGTTTAAACATTATGACACGTGTCAACACATTATAGGACGTGAATTTTCGAGGTGTTACAACCAAGCGAGCCCAAATCGCTATGATGGTTCGCAATGTTGCTACGAGCCTCTGCTGCCAGCAACTGTGCCATGGTCTACTGAAATCCCATGGCTAGAAACTCCCAACACTAGCAGCTTGTTTGACACAAATCTCTTGGAGTGGCCAGTTTCAGCCGAAGCTAACCAAGTAACAACAAGCCAGTTAACTGGAATTGGGGGTTGGGCATTGGGTTAACAGGTGGTGCAAAGTGACCATGGTTTGGATGGTTGCGGTTCAGCTCAATCTGCTAACAATGTTGCAGCCAATTGGGATATCCCTTAGTTTATGTAAATTCAGTTTTAAGTTGACATAATACAGTTTTTAGGATTAAAAATTCTTTCTGTATTAACCAACTAATTTATAAAAAGATTTTGACATTCAAATGGAAGATCATATAATATGCATGCTTCCCTTTTATCTAACCTAAAAAGGAACATTTATGTTTTTATGTTAAAGTTAAATAGAAATTAAAAGAAAATTGTAAATAATACATGTATATTAAATGACAAAAGTACCCATTAGTTAACTTTAATTTTTGACAATGTTTGTAAAATGGATGGATCTAGCAAGTATTTTGAAACCTTAGTGGTCCACGTGAGAAAAAAAAAATTTGGATGGATGTAGCAAATTTGACTAAACCTCAGGGACGAATTTAGCAATTTACTCGTATAAAAACCATTATACACTTTTATGCACATTCAAATAATCATTTTTCCGTACTTATTATTTAGACTAATAGAAATATTTATTACAAAATATATATTTTGTCACATCGCATAAGTTATAGTATTTATGAATAACTTGTTATTTTATACTTGCGCTAATTGTTGAAATCATACATGTGAGTTGAGAAAACCCAAATAAACCCTATGTAACATTTTTATTTTTTTTTCTAAAAAAAAACAGGGAATGTAATATAAATGTACACGGACCTATTTATGAAAAAAACGCTTACTAGTTTTTTTTTAAATGTTGAAAATTTGTATGTTACATTTTTTGACATATATATTATGTAACCTGAAATTTGTAACATTAAAAAAAAACTATTCGGTGTTTTCTCTTTTTTAAAAATGTTCAAATATATGTATATTACATTTCCTATTTTGTTAGAAAGGTTTCTTGAGTTTACACAACTCAAGTGGGTTTTCTCTATGGCCTTCCCATATATATATATATATATATATATATATATATATATATATAGTGGGAATGCCCGCGCGTTGCGACGGGTGTCCGGACTGATATCATATTCAATAATAACGTCTCTTACGAGCCACCATACATGAATTTATGTAAGTTTCACATAATTTCAATTGTGTGCCTCAACAATGGCTTCCAAAGAAGATAAAAGAACTTAAAATTTACACATCCATTTTCATTATAATATCCTAAATCTCTACTAAATGAATTCAGTGACTAAATGTAGTTTTATATATTAATGGTATTAGTTTCTCCCCGCACTTCGCGACGGGAGTGTTGTCGTTTTCTTTCACACGTAACGTGGCAAGAGTTTGGTCGTTATCTGGTTTGACCTACCGAAAATCATAAAGGTGAACACTGATACCGTTTCCATTAGCACAAACGACTGGCAACGGTGTTCTCTCATAAGTAGCTGGGTTCGTGCACACAATACCGCAACCG
The DNA here is from genome assembly GCA_030545235.1 of Helianthus tuberosus. NCBI lineage: Eukaryota > Viridiplantae > Streptophyta > Magnoliopsida > Asterales > Asteraceae > Helianthus > Helianthus tuberosus. Next base: position 26,247 of record JARYGA010006453.1, read on the forward strand.
TAATGTAAATCGCTATAGCGTACGTTATCACGTCAATCGCTATCGCGTACGTTACCAAGAAATACTTGATTTTGGTTGAACTCTAGGTCTGCTGGTGGCAAAAATTTACAAAACTTGAAAAACGGGTTTCTAAAATTTACTTCGATATTAATGATAATTGTAATATTTATTTTTTATAACTTTATATTTCATAATTATTTACAAATAATGACAACAAATTATTATAATCACTAAAAGTTCATTTTTAAAGTCTAGTTTATTTTAGGTTTTGGGGTTTAGTAAAAATTCGCTAACTTGTAAGAATTAATGAATGAAAAGTTTAGCTAGCATGTATAGTTTCAGATTTCTATTAATTAATTGTTTGATGATAAATAAAAACATATTTAGTTTCTAAATGCCCACCAGCCATGTGTCCGATGTGAGTTACTGCTTGCCCACTTTTTCAAGCCCTCTGTGAGGCTATTATCTTGATTTTTAGAATGAAAATTCGAGAAACAAATTAACTGGCATTTTAAATCCAACAAAATAAATTGAATCTCAAGATGATGAGAATGTAATGCAAACACAATTAAAAAGTGAAACAATTTACAAATTGTACTCATATAGTCCAAATAATAATACCTGTTTAAAAATAATAGTCTAACTATATATCTTATCTTTTAGTAATACATTTTTATTTGCCAAAAAAACACATTAATCTCACATTTTTATAATACATGTATTGTTTAAACCAACGAATGATAATCTGTCATCACAAATTATATGTACTATCTCAAACAAACAAAGAAAAAACATAATTAGATTAATACAAAACTAAGGCGTTACATTTGCTTCTTACTATCAATTCAATGTCATCTAATGACGAAACATATGGAGGTACAAAAACCGGTGCCATGAACAACATTTAAATCACAGTTGGGTGGAACGGCTTTTATTTCCGGTTCTACCCCTAAAAAAAGGGTAGAGAAATAAGCCAAAAATCTGTAGTAAAATATCTAGTGAATGTTGATAGCATCATAAAATAAATTTATAATTAATAGATGTGGAATAAAAGTTAGTACTTCCAAATAATTATACATCTTCGTGACCAACCCCAAATTGATGAACTTTCTTTTGTATGATGGCTCGTAATAGACGTTATAATTGAATATGATATTAGTCAATTAAAGGTTGCATGTCTAACCTTTAATTTAATCAATTAATTCCTTTAATTATTATAAAACTTATATTTAATTCCTTAATTTAATTCAATTAATGGAAGACATAAGTGGGCATGGATTCCATGGATGGATGAAATGTCTAGATTGCCCTCAAAGTGTTTTAAAACTTTGGACAATGTCCAAGTTTCCCCCCTCTAAAATGGCTTGCTTCATTTGTACATGGTGCTTCAAGATTTGTACCTATGGCAAAATTACGAAAAGGGTAGAAAACACAGTTCTCTTAATAAGGTATTGTAGATATATATATATATATATATATATATCTACCTGTAACACCCCGAAAACGGGTTTGGAAATCAAACCATCTTAATATTAATGAACGGGTAAAATACCGTTAGTGGTAAAAATTAACCCGGTAAATATTAGGATTTAAATAATTAAACCTAATATTAAATAAAACGTGAATAAAAGCTTTTAAGAAAGTAAAGTTTATAAGAAGCCCGAGTAAACGGGACTTAAAATAAACTAAGTCATAACTTTCCCGAATTCACCAAGTAGCTAGGAACATTAACCTAGTTAAAAATGTGTCTTAAAACAATGAAGAAAATATGGGTAATAACCCTTTTTATAAAGTTACAAAACATAAGGGACTAAAGTTGCTAACAAAGAAACTTGTTTTATTAAAAACAAAACATAAAACACAACACACACACATAGAGTGTGTGTGTGTGTGTGCGTGGGAAACGACAGGAACAGGACAAGAGGGTTACAAACCCTAGCTCAAACAATATCTTCAAATTGGAGGATCAATTCAAGACCAAATCAATGCATGAACGCGTATAAACGATCACCAAGTCAAGAGGATCGAAAGGTATGTAAAATTTTGTAATTTGGTGATACTTTGAGATTATGATGAACAATCATAATCGAAAATCTGGAATGAATGTTGATGTATATAAGTGTTATTATGATGAAATATTCGTTTAGAAACAAACCCTAGTTGAAAACTTGATGAATTGAGGCCGAAACTAGGGATTTTATAATTACCCTATCATGTGTTAAATGGGTTTTGTAGAAATATGATGAACACTTGAATTAAGGTGTTAAATGGATGAACATTGATGTTGTGATGCTAGTTCTAGGTGTAGTTCATGTACAAAAGACATAGAGGCATGATTTTGATACTAAAACTTGGTTAAAATGATGACCATAATTAGAGAAAATATGTGTACAAAATCTCGCCTACAAGATGTTTGTTAAAATGCCTGAATGAATATTAAAAAGAAGATTTTATGAGAGAAATGCGTAATTGGCTAGTTTGACTAATTACGTGAAATATGGGTTAAAACGGATTCTAATCATAACGATGATTTAACTTAATTACGCCTACGGTATGATTAAAGGTAGTTGACTTCTAAAAGTCAAACTAACCAATGATGAAGTCGAATAGTAGTTTCGACATAAAACCCGTAAGATGGAATAGTCGTAAATGATTATGACTAATTTAACCATCTCGTGAATTATAATGATAGTTTGTCGCCTAACGAGCTAGGTGGAGGCTTGGGAAAGAAGCGGTCAAACGAATCAAGCACGAGAAGAAAAGCGTATTCGGATGCGAGGTAAGTGAGACTTACACACTTATGTAGAATACTTGTGTATCTTATACGTTATAAATGCGATAACGAAAACATCAAAAATACGGATTTCCGTTAAGAATATCTTGTAGTGTTGACTAATGTAAATCGAAGTAAAAAGGATATCCATGGCGTAAGCCGATATGGGTTTAATTTGTGAGAAAAGAATTTAAGAGAAAAATGATTTGGTATTAAAATCCGGGATGGGATGGATGTACGAATTGGAAATCAAAAACCATGTTTTTGATTAAATAGGTAACGTTCGGCATATAGGCCAAACGGGTCGAATGGTGGTGATATCACCCTTTGACAATATCGACTAATGATTATCGTTGAGTTATATGATTTTAGGAGTCTATCTAGAATGGATATTTGCATCGCTATTAATTAGCGATTTCTAAAGCAAGGTATTAAAAACGGGTGAATGTATTGATCCGAGTCAGGTAAGTAAAATGGTTCAACTCATTATTTAGTACTTGAGGTTCTCTAAGAGTTAAACAAGGTCAAAATGGGATATTTGGTTATCTTAAAGATAAACCGAATAATTTAAGTTATAATCGTGGTGTTTTAGAGACATAATGGTTTCTAAACAAGGTTATAGTTAAAAGATCGGATTTTGGGTCAAACTAGTATCTAAAAGTCCTTCGTCGTAGAAGAAGGACCAAAATTGACCAAAACGCCCTTGTAGGCTAAATTGAACGAACAACCCTTAAAGGTTGTTTGGAAACGAGTTTTATGGTTGAATAAATATTTAGAGTAAGTATAGAAATCGAAGGGGATAAATCTTTAGTCAAAAGACTCTATATGAGTCTTTGCCGTAAAATGATAATCCGAGGAGTAAGACTCGGAATAAATATATCTCCACATTAAATCCTCTACACATATAGTTGTGGTGGAAGATCATTTGATAAATATTGCGAAAATAAGATGCTAGAAATAAACAAGTATGAATTATGCGGAAAAGTGCTTAAATACCCTTAACGGGTCAAAATAAGCATTTAAGTACAAACGGGTTTAAGAATATACATAAACTCGTGAATTGAACCTAATATGATAGACAATATTGAAATTATAAGATTCATGTGAATTTGGGATCAAACAAACATGTTTGTTTGATAAACGCATGAACGGGTCAAAACTTTGTAAAAAGGTATAAAGTCGAAAACTTAAAGGTCTGAAATTTTGTTTTGCCGGATGTTGGATTTTAACTCCATGAGATGGAGAATTAAATTACGGACACGTAGGAAAAAGAATCGGGTAAAACGGATTAAAAACGAGAGAGTTATGCTCGTTTTCGTGAAATCGGGTTATGCTGGAAATATGCAGCACCAGCAAACAACAATCTGATGAAAATAGGCTGTGGCGTAGCGCCACGGGGAAGGCCCTAGGACGTGGCGCTACGCGAGCGGGTGTCAGTTTCGCGAAAATCGTTTATTTTAACTGTTGATGCATTACGAACCCGTTTAAATACGTTCTAAGTTACGTATGACTAATCCAACTCATGTTTTATGACTTTCAGGTAAAATTTTAGCACCAGAGGACGATCAAGCACAATGAAGAATCGAACACACGTTAAATGAAGCTTCCGCGTCAAATCTTGAATTGTGTTATTATAAGTGAATTATGTAAACACTTATAAATTGTTTTTGAAACGTTGTAATTATTTGGTAATGTTGGTAAAATAAGTTTTTGTAAAGTCACATTTTAGCATTAAAATGTGTATCTTATTATATAAATCTTGATTAATTAAAACGGGCGTTACAAGTTGGTATCAGAGCTCAAGGTTAAAAGAATAAAGTGTTCGGTTCGAGGCTTGATCGCAAATCCGGTAAGTACATGTATATCAAGGGTTTAGTATGATTAAAGTGTTGAGAACAACACGTATGGTTATCGTGTAATACACGTTACACCAATAAAAACGATATAGAGTAGATATAGTCAACGAAATTACACGCGTTGATGCGTATAGTAGAAAAGCCTTGTATTATAATACGGGCATCCATTAATGCCGAAATTACTAACTGTTGTAAATGTTTTAGTTAAAGGACACTCGCATATGGAGATAGCGAGAGTTAACAAATCGCGGATTTGACAAAGGAACGGTCCAAAGAACATGCTCACCAAGGACCTAAATCGCGTGGTGATAGCAAACAAGATTAATGGCAAGAGAAGCCCGTTAGGGCAAGCATTACCAGGTGCACGTTTCAAATTTAATTGCACAAATAATAATATGCAACAAGTACGTAGAGATTGAAAGTTGCGTATGTAGATTAAAAACTTGGAAAAACCCGAATAGAAAATCTATCCGGGATATTGTTTCCAAGAGAAACAATTAGAGGAATTACTTACATGGGGTGCAATGTGAAAATTATAAAAAGGTCATGTATACCAGGTATTTATCGCTTACTCTAGCCAAGTAAGTGGTGAACACGTGGTACCATGAACTTTTTATGATGGACATACTTACATTTGATGTAGTAAGGATGGGGTAAATGTGACAAATTAAAAAGTACCCAAATGAATTAAACGAGCAAAATATTTGATAATAATGTAAACGCACAGCCGAGTGACGGAAGCGTATTACATTAGGATAATGAGCCCGAGTGAAGGGACAAAGGTTAATGTAAAATCATTAAGATATGCAATGGGAGGGAGTGTACTTGCACTCGAACCCGGAGAATCCAAACATGTAAAATGATTAAGATACGCATTGGGAGGGAGTGTACTTGCACTCGAACCCGGAGAATCCAACATGTAAAATGATTAAGATATGCAATGGGGGGTGTACTTACACTCGAACCCGGAGAATGCAAATATGTCTCTTAACGGGCCGTTTTTGTAAAACATCAAGCTTGAGGACAAAGTCAGAATATAAAAGTGAAGCGAAGTCTTAATGCATACCGGGAGGGTTGCAATAATAATGACTTCGGTAAAACACCTGGTTGATGGGTAGGAATTTAAACACATGTGTAAACCAAGAGACGTGAACGCGGGTTGAAAATTCAAAAGACTTGGATTATGAATTATGACTATAAAATTTCGTAAAAAGATATGTTCAACCATTTGAAATTGAACGGGTAGAATAAAGAATAAAGTTGATTGTTTATAAGTGATGAATTTCACATTAACAAGTCAAACAAGTTGAATACAATATAATGCCGGATGACACAAATAAGCGCTAGTCTAATAAAGGTAGCGTTAAATGCAAAAGAGTAATGAGCCCGGTAATGGGACACAACCAATTAAGAATATATGCAAACCAAATAACAGTGAGCATAAGAAGAACTGACGCATAAATGACGTGAAAAGTCATAAAGTCGGAAAATCGTCTGAAAGAAAACAATCATAGCCACGAACTACAGTCAAGGTTAACGGATCTTAAGCTTGAAACTAAATGATTCTCCAAACAAAAACAGGTTGCCTTGACACCAAACATGTATTTTAAGAATGACATGAGTAAAGAATGATCTACGGGATCAACATAACCTTTGGGATTATGAACAATGGAAAGGTCTATGAGACTAAAACGGCATACGGGTCATGACTAGAAAGAAACAGATTATAAGTACCTCGCCTTAAAGAGGTGAAAGTCTAATAAAATAGCCTATAAGGCTAAGTGATAAAACCTAAGGGCTAATTAGACAAAGCGAGAGAATCAGTTGAGAATCCCCGCATAAAACTAAGACTGTAAAAGAATAAATTATGGACTGTCAATATCCTGGTATGGATAATTGACAAAAGTTGAAGAGAAGATCCTAAACTAAAACTTCGGTTTTAGTAAGAAATAACGTTTTTACAAATATAAATTCTTATAGGAATTTAAATAGTAAGCATAAAAGATACAAGTCTTGACACTGATAGGCGCAAGACGATATATTTGAAAAGTGATATTTTAGAAAATGAAAGGTTGATATAAATTAAACATGATGTGACACGATCACGGTCAAGAAATGCAATGTGAAGTAGAATCACATTATAACCAAGCGAGCGGTAAAAAGTAACTGGACTAATAAGTCTAGTTAGTGAGACCGGTTAAGGTCATTTAAATAAATTTGGTTTGCTTGTAAGCGGTGGATTCGGTATAACTGAACCGAATAAATAAATTTGAAAACAAAAGAAATTGTGGCTAAAAGTGAAAGATTTCACTAAAGACCTTTAAACGGGTCAAAGTAACGGATTCATAAAGAATTCGATAGTATATGAAAGCGATGGATATTGCTAAGTTAACTAAACTAGTGGAAATAATGAGATTACGTTATTTCAAGTTGCACTATGTCGTATGAGATACCTAGACAATTAGTAACCAAAAAGATGTTACCATACTTTTCTGGTAATACTAACAATTGGTTAAAAGTATAAGTAATGTTTAAAAGATTTCTCGGATCAAATCCATAGAGTTTAAACTCAATGAATTATGTAAGAAAAGGTTTCGGGGACGAAACCTCTTTAAGGGGGTAGACTTGTAACACCCCGAAAACGGGTTTGGAAATCAAATCACCTTAATATTAATGAACGGGTAAAATACCGTTAGTGGTAAAATTAACCCGGTAAATATTAGGATTTAAATAATTAAACCTAATATTAAATAAAACGTGAATAAAAGCTTTTAAGGAAGTAAAGTTTATAAGAGGCCCGTGTAAACGGGACTTAAAATAAACTAAGTCATAACTTTCCCGAATTCACCAAGTAGCTAGGAACATTAACCTAGTTAAAAAGGTGTCTTAAAACAATGAAGAAAATATGGGTAATAACCCTTTTTATAAAGTTACAAAACATGAGGGACTAAAGTTGCTAACAAAGAAACTTGTTTTATTAAAAACAAAACATAAAACACAACACACACATAGAGTGTGTGTGTGTGTGTGTGTGCGTGGGAAACGACAGGAGCAGGACAAGAGGGTTACAAACCCTAGCTCAAACAATATCTTCAAATTGGAGGATCAATTCAAGACCAAATCAATGCATGAACGCGTATAAACGATCACCAAGTCAAGAGGATCGAAAGGTATGTCAAATTTTGTAATTTGGTGATACTCTGAGATTATGATGAACAATCATAATCAAAAATCTGGAATGAATGTTGATGTATATAAGTGTTATTATGATGAAATATTCGTTTAAAAACAAACCCTAGTTGAAAACTTGATTAATTGAGGCCGAAACTAGGGATTTGATAATTACCCTATCATGTGTTAAATGGATTTTGTAGAAATATGATGAACACTTGAATTAATGTGTTAAATGGATGAGCATTGATGTTGTGATACTAGTTCTAGGTGTAGTTCAAGTACACAAGACATAGAGGCATGATTTTGATACTAAAACTTGGTTAAAATGATGACCATAATTAGAGAAAATATGTGTACAAAATCTCGCCTACAAGATGTTTGTTAAAATGCCTGAATGAATATTAAAAAGAAGATTTTATGAGAGAAATGCGTAATTGGCTAGTTTGACTAATTACGTGAAATATGGGTTAAAACGGATTCTAATCAAAACGATGATTTAACTTAATTACGCCTACGGTATGATTAAAGGTAGTTGACTTCTAAAAGTCAAACTAACCAATGATGAAGTCGAATAGTAGTTTCGACAAAAAAACCTGTAAGATAGAATAGTCGTAAATGATTATGACTAATTTAACCATCTCGTGAATTATAATGATAGTTTGTCGCCTAACGAGCTAGGTGGAGGCTTGGGAAAGAAGCGGTCAAACGAATCAAGCACGAGAAGAAAAGCGTATTCGGATGCGAGGTAAGTGAGACTTACACACTTATGTAGAATACTTGTGTATCTTATACGTTATAAATGCGATAACGAAAACATCAAAAATACGGATTTCCGTTAAGAATATCTTGTAGTGTTGACTAATGTAAATCGAAGTAAAAAGGATATCCATGGCGTAAGCCGATATGGGTTTAATTTGTGAGAAAAGAATTTAAGAGAAAAAGGATTTGGTATTAAAATCCGGGATGGGATGGATGTACGAATTGGAAATCAAAAACCATGTTTTTGATTAAATAGGTAACGTTCGGCATATAGGCCAAACGGGTCGAATGGTGGTGATATCACCCTTTGACAATATCGACTAATGATTATCGTTGAGTTATATGATTTCAGGAGTCTATGTAGAATGGATATTTGCATCGCTATTAATTAGCGATTTCTAAAGCAAGGTATTAAAAACGGGTCAATGTATTGATCCGAGTCAAGTAAGTAAAATGGTTCAACTCATTATTTAGTACTTGAGGTTCTCTAAGAGTTAAACAAGGTAAAAATTGGATATTTGGTTATCTTAAAGATAAACCGAATAATTTAAGTTATAATTGTGGTGTTTTAGAGACATAATGGTTTCTAAACAAGGTTATAGTTAAAAGATCGGATTTTGGGTCAAACAAGTATCTAAAAGTCCTTCGTCATAAAAGAAGGACCAAAATTGACCAAAACGCCCTTGTAGGCTAAATTGAACGAACAACCCTTAAAGGTTGTTTGGAAACGAGTTTTATGGTTGAATAAATATTTAGAGTAAGTATAGAAATCGAAGGGTATAAATCTTTAGTCAAAAGGCTCTATATGAGTCTTTGCCGTAAAATGATAATCCGAGGAGTAAGACTCGGAATAAATATATCTCCACATTAAATCCTCTACACATATAGTTGTGATGGAAGATCATTTGATAAATATTGCGAAAATAAGATGCTAGAAATAAACAAGTATGAATTATGCGGAAAAGTGCTTAAATACCCTTAACGAGTCAAAATAAGCATTTAAGTACAAACGGGTTTAAGAATATACATAAACTCGTGAATTGAACCTAATATGATAGACAATATTGAAATTATAAGATTCATGTGAATTTGGGATCAAACAAATATGTTTGTTTGATAAACGCATGAACGGGTCAAAACTTTGTAAAAAGGTATAAAGTCGAAAACTTAAAGGTCTGAAATTTTGTTTTGCCGGATGTTGGATTTTAACTCCATGAGATGGAGAATTAAATTACGGACGCGTAGGAAAAAGAATCGGGTAAAACGGATTAAAAACGAGAGAGTTATGCTCGTTTTCGTGAAATCGGGTTATGCTGGAAATATGCAGCACCAGCAAACAACAATCTGATGAAAATAGGCCATGGCGTAGCGCCACGGGGAAGGCCCCAAGCCGTGGCGCTACGCGAGCGGGTGTCAGTTTCGTGAAAATCGTTTATTTTAACTGTTGATGCATTGCGAACCCGTTTAAATACGTTCTAAGTTACGTATGACTAATCCAACTCATGTTTTATGAGTTTCAGGTAAAATTTTAGCACCGGAGGACGATCAAGCACAATGAAGAATCGAACACACGTTAAATGAAGCTTCCGCGTCAAATCTTGAATTGTGTTATTATAAGTGAATTATGTAAACACTTATAAATTTGTAACGCCCCAAAATCCAAATGTTATATACTCGAAATATGCCCTTATGCGTTATATTATGAAATAAATAACTAGGCCATTTAACCTAGTTAAATGCCCGGTTTAGACTATTGAAAGAGAAAAGTAGTGCACGTTATGTTTTAAAGGCAAACCCGAGGGACTAAAGAGGGATAAAATGAAAGTTTAATTATGAACTTAAAAAAATATATCCACACACATTACACACACTTCGTGTGTGAATGTTCTGGATCGATCAAGAGCTCCCCAAAGGAGCCAAACCCTAAACTCAACCAAAGCATCAAATTGAAGGGTGAATCGAAGCTCAAATTCACAACCGAACACGAATAAATGATCACCTTCACGAGGGGATCATAAGGTATGTTAAATTTTGATGTTTAATGAAGTTGAGAAATCTTGATAATCATCACTAGTGGTGATTTAGGTATGAATCATGAAGGTTATGGCCAAATTAGTGATGTATGCATGTTTAGGAACAAACCCTAAGCGAAGACTCTGGGTAAATTGCTAGAATTTAGGTGTTTGGATCAATTACCACAATTAGTTAAGTGGGTTTATGTTTAATCCATGAAATGGTATGAACTTGATTAGGAATATGTGTATATGTGATGTGTATTTATACATAGAGTGATTATGGTATGTAATTTGTATGATGTTTACTTGAGATGGTAAATGAAAGTGATAATTAGGAAGAAACACATGAAATACTTGTACATCATGCTTAGAAAGCAGTACGCACACCAAGTGTTTGATGAAATGTCTAAATGACAGTAATATGTGAAATTGTATGCAATTAATGGGTAAACATGTATAGAGTGTGGTAATAATGAAATTGATAGTAAACTAACATGAGGAATGCAATTTAGATATAGTTCATGAGAAGGTTATGTTAGGTCGATGTTGAGTATGCTTCATGCTTGTTTGAATTGACTAATGAAAGTCATACATGAGATATGAATTTGAGATGATCGTTCATACGTACTATCATGTATGCTAACAAGAATGTGAATGTAATGACATGTACGGATAGGAGTCATGTCAACGCGGACATAAGCATGGAAGGGCAACGGGTCAAGGATAAACACGGAAGCTATGCTTGAACTCGGACGCACAAGGTAAGTGATTCCCGTAATCACTTCTTAGTTTGTTTAAGTAATATAGTGTTTTAATTAAATTAAACATGATGTTTGAAGTTAAGTATATGTTGAAGTCTTTCGTCGTAAATGATGGAAATTAAAGTTGACCAAAACGCCCTTGATGGGTGTTTTGGGCAAATGATCTTAAAAGTAGTTTTAGAAACAAATTATTTGATTAGCGTAATGTTATGGTCGAGTATGAAAGTGGGGAGTATGGTTTGTTAGTCATAAACCATTTAATGCGCAATTACCCTTAACGGGTCAAAAATAAGCTTTTGGGCGTAAAACGGGTGGAATGAGATGTAAGATATCCGGGAATGGATTTTTATGATAAATGACCTTGAAATTATCTAGTTATATGAAGTTAAGGTCAAACAAATAAGTTATGTGGGTAAATGCATGAACGGGTCAAAATTATGGAAAAGGGTAATAAGTCGAGGGCTTGAAAGTTATAAATTTCGGTAGTCCAAATACGGGATTTTTACTCCATGTGATGGAGAATTAAATTACGATCACGTAGGAAAAAGAATCGGGTAAAACGGATCAAAAATGAGGAAGTTATGCTCGTTTCCGTAAAATCCAGACGTGCAGGGAACATGCAGCAACAGCTGCAAATCTTTCTGTCTTTTTGGGGGGGTCGCGTAGCGCGACGGCCCGTCGCGTCGCGCGACGGGTGCTGTTTCTCCGAAAATTGTTTCTGAGCCTCGTTTTGTCTTGGGAACTCGTTTAAACGCGTTTTAAGTTACGTACGACTAGTTTAACTTACGTTTTTATGAATTTAAGTGTATGCCCATACTTGCTAGGTATGTATGTATGTATAAGTACATAAGAAAGTATACGTGGATATATGAGGGTATATTTGAGAGTAGGCGTGTATGAGTTCGGTATGTTGCAATTGGGGATTATGTATGCATATAGGTATAGTGTCATGGGTGTACGTAATGATGTAGGTATGTGTGGATGTAGATACGTATATAATGATAGAGATGTGGTTATAGGTAGATAAGCATGTTGGTTGGCACGAATGTGTGTGTACGTATGCAAGTAGGTGTGTATGCGCATGTGTACGTAAGTATGCATGGAAATAATATGTATGAAGTTAGGCACGTATGTAAGTTATTCAGTATGATTAAGTTTTACTTGTTATT
>JARYGA010006454.1:0-46047 GCA_030545235.1 Helianthus tuberosus
CCACAACGTTCATTTAACTAAGAAAATAAAATAAAACGGATAATAATACAAACTCTACAACAATTATACCTGATTTGCCTCTCATGGTGGTCGAAGTGCACATTTTCCTACCGAGTTGCCTACATACGCTCGGTATTTGGCATGCCGAATCGATACTCCTTTTATTATATTCGGCATACACAATGTACAACTTCGGGGTCGTCTCTTAACAACATGGCCAATGTCTTTCAACGCCACTTTTCGAATCCTTATGCCCGAACCCGCATCCCCAACTTTGTTGGTTGGAGTGATAAGTTTGGGAGAAGGATGAATATGAATGTGAGCTTCTTTCGAATCCGATTCGTCTTGCGGTGTCATGTCTTCCGGTCGGTTCAAACATTCAATTACTTGCTCCGGAAGTTCCATAACCTCTTCCACCACATCACCATCCACCATTGTACCATTAGCCAAAACCTCCCGCTCGCGTTTAAATTGGGCTAATTCCTCCGCTAATTGACCCACTTGCATCACCAATGCTTCATGGGCTTTATCCCTTACTTCAAACTCTTTCTTTATTTCGGCTTTGAACTCTTGATTTGAATTCTGCATTTCAGTTTTAAGTTCTTGATGTGAATTAGTAAGAGCATTCATGATGGCATCGAGCTTGGAATGCACCGACTCTTGAGGTTCCTCGTATACCGGTTGAGGGTATTCATTATCATAATCATCATACTCCTCCCGGTAACTTGAGAAGTGTAGCAATTCGGGCTCATAGTAGTATTCTTGATAATGTGGTGGTGGTGGATTATCATATGGATAATATGAGGATGGACCACTGAAATCTTCATAGTCCGCCCTCCTATAATCATATAATCCGCTAAGGTAGTCTTCCCGCTCCCTGTTGGCTTGAACTTTTGCGTGGAAAACAGAGCAATCTTCTAAATAATGCTCCCCGCTTCCGCAACACTCACACGGATCATCATCTACCCAATTCATATTGAAAGATGTGCCTGCAAAACATGTACCTGCACAGACAGGCTCGACCACCCGAAGTAAAATCACAAATATACAAAAAAAAAAAAGAAAATAAACTAAACTAAAATCGAACAAGCAATGAAATACTAAGCGCACTAGCTCCCCGGCAACGGCGCCATTTTGACGTGACCGTGTCGTCCCGATCAGTCAAAAACCCAATTAAACCTAGGTAGCTAGGGTAAGTCGGGTATCGTATCCACGAAGAGCATGTGGTCAGTATCGCACGACCCGTTCGATTAGTTAGACTATTTACAAATAATGTACAAAGTGATTATGAAGTTTGCTAATTTTATTTATTAAATTAGTTTAAAAGGATATCGGAGTGAACCGACAAATTGATATTATCTAAAACGATGATTTGTTAACGAAACTTTCAAAACTAAACTACTTAATTGAAAACAAGAATTAGGAATACGGATCACACCCGGTTTCGGTAATTGTAAGTCCTGGGGTTCCTACATGTTTTAATTCAACTCAATTGCATACGATTAGCGGATTTAGTGTACCGTGACTTAGGTGCCAATAACTATCAACGTCCCGAAGAACGGACAAGAATACACTTTGTAATCAGCACAAGTAAATCCTAACCACGACAATGCATAACTACACATAACCATTTCGCAAAGTCATAACTTTTAACATCGTTCGACAATTTACGAATACGAAACAAATGTAAACTATTGTCAATGGTTTCAAAAATCAATACAAGTTGTCACAAAGTCGAATCAAAAAAACAAATGCATAAACCCTAGAAATATACAACTACCTACACCGGGGTGAATCCGAAGAGACTAGCCGCGCATGTCGGTTCAAAGTTTGAGATAGTGATGTTGTGCCTCGATGATGATCTCTGATGATTTGAGAGCCCCCAAAAGTAGAATAATGATTGTTGCTCAAAAATCGATCCCCCTCTATGCGTTTCACTGTGTGAACCGTAACTCCTGTCCCAATTCGGTGCCAATGATGATTTTTGGGAGCCCACTAAATTAATGCCTTTGCTGCCAATAAATCGTGATCATGGGCTGCCAATATTTCAAGATGATGAATGATGATGTTGGGCCATTTGGGAGCCCAATTAATGACGGTTGCTGCCACAAGTCCTTATGGTGGCTGCCAATAATTTCGAGAGGATCATGAAGCCCAAAATTGTGTTATGTACTCCCACCAATCCGTAGGCCACTTTTAACAGCTGTAAGCCACATGTTGATATCGTACCTCATGTGTGAGTCCCTGCTCTTTTTCTTTGACTGCCTCCAAAACCAACAAATGAGAATAAATTTTATCCTTAAAATAATGATTCCCTCTTTCAGTGTCTTGTGCACCTCTCTAAATATACTCCCCAAAATTATAATATATGGCTGCTACTTTCGTGAATGTGCTGCCAACAGTATGAGTATTCTTGTTAGTTTCTTTTTGTCATGCATGTGATGATACTCTATTTCCAACAAAATCTCCCAAAAGTCCACTAAATGCTTTAGAATAATGATGATGTTTTTCAATAAATAAATTGATGTGATCTTCCCATGGCACGTGTATATGCTTGGATGCTTCAACATGTCTCTTTCAAACAACTTTCTTTGTTTATCAACTTTGAACGTTCCGCATCATCTCTAACTTCGCCCTATTACGCGTTTTACCTGTACACATACAAACACTCGCAAATAACCAATTCCAGGCATATAGTTATGTAAATCAAGCTAAACCACGTAGAATAAACACTTAAACACCCGTGTTTCACACTCTCCATCAATGATGCGTTGTGGGCATATCGAACGGCCTACAAAACTCCAATTGGAACCACCCCGTATCGGATGGTGTATGGGAAGGGGTGTCATTTACCAATGGAGTTAGCACATCGAGCGCATTGGGCCATTAAAACCGTTAATGCGGATTATGACGAAGCGGGTCGAACAAGAAAGTTGCAATTGAATGAGATCGAGGAGATAAGAGATGAAGCTTATGAATGTGCTTCCGCATACAAAGACAAACTGAAGAAAGTTCATGATGCAAAGATAAGGAAAAAGAACTTCGAAGTGGGTCAAAAGGTGTGGTTGTACAATTCAAGGTTGAAGATGTTTGCGGGAAAACTCAAGAGCAAGTGGATGGGTCCTTACATCATCCGAAGAGTGGGAAAATTTGGTGATGTTGATATAGAAGACGAACAATCCAATAGGCAACAAACGGTGAACGGGCATCGACTCAAACCGTACTTGGAAGGTAACGACATTAACCATATTGATCTCGACAAGGTGGGCTTCATTTTACGCCCATTGGATGATGTCGAAACTTGAAAGAGGCCCAGGTTTGGTATTTTGTACATATTGTAGTTTAGTTTTGTGTTTTGAATAAAGTCCCGTTTAGAACCGGTGTTTGAAACAAGTGTGGGGAAATCCTTGCGAATTTCCCGAACATAGTGTTGAGGACAACACGGGTTTTTAACGGGGGGTAGGGTTAAATTTTCATGTTTTCAAAATATTAAAAACCATAAAATTTAAACAATTTTGAAAAGTTAAAAAGTTAAAAAAAAAATAAATAAATAAATAAAATCTCATAAGTTAAATTTTTGGTGTGAACATTGTTGCCCAGTTCCAGCCGTAAGTTACGGCTCCTAGCCGTAGCTTACGGCCCATGTTTGCAATTTTGAGTCTTACGGCCACATCTTTCTGTTTTACGGCGACAATAAATTTCCCCAGCTCCAGCCGTAAGGTACGGCACCCAGCCGTAGCTTACGGCTCGCATCTGAATCTTGAGGGTCCCTTGGCTGTCGGCATGTCTTAAAAAAAAAAAAAAAAACAATAAAACCGAAAATAATAATAAACAATAAATAAAAATAAAATTCTTCTTTTTACCCCAACCACAAATTTCTATCAAATCACCCTAGCCACTCATTCCTTCTTCTTCATCCTTACACTTCAAGAACCCTAACCTCCATAACCACAAATCTTCATATCTTCCTCAAATCTAACCCGATTTTAGTGATTCTTGAGTCCATTTTGGGTGAAATTTCACAAGGAACCCAGATTTACACTTGTATCTTGAAGATTCCTTTGTTTTGGGGGTCGGATTTGAGCCTAGGGGTGCCGAAAATTTGGGGCTTTTTGGGGGTTTTTGTGTGAACTTCAAGTTTTTGTGATTCTCATCTTCTACAACACTAAGGTATGTGATTTCTTGTCATTATTTGATGTACATTAAGGTTTGTAAGTTTTCATTATAGTTTTTGCTTACACACTTGCTTGTATGAGATAGATGATAGGATTTTAGTAAGCCTTTGAATGTTTGGGTGTAAATGTGTTTGATGTCTAGTGAAAATTTTTGGAAAAATTCTGATTTATAGGGACATCATGCCAAAGTTTTGTTTGAAAGAATGAAACTTTGATTTTTGCACATCTACACCCATAATATGAAGCAAGTGTGGGGAAGATTTGGGAAAAATACTAACTTGATTTGTTTTTGTGGTTTTGAATGTGTGTAGGCATGGTGACGAAAAAGGGAAAAGGAATTGCGAGTTCTTCTAATGCACCTCAAGAAGAGCAACAAAAGAGGAGGCGATTGACCCGTGTTGGTGATCCGGACTCGGAGGAGGATGCACCTCCAAGGGGCCCGAAGCCGGACTGGACAGCAGGCTCATTGCTAGATCAACCTGAGGAATGGAGAGAGGATCTGTTTCATGAACAAATGAACAACTTAAAACAAAGGGGTGAAGCGTTTATTTGTGAGAAGGAAATCAAAGAGGATGAATTCGGGCCATTCGGGATAATTGACAGGTTTAAAGCATTGGGTTGGGGTGCAGCTTTGAAATGTTATGACAAGGAAGTGAAGAAGATGTACGATAAGCAGATTCAAGAATGGGTGGCTTCACTTGAATGTCCCCCGTATAAGTCCCCAAGCAAGATGAGGCTCGTTGGACGGTGTAATGGGGTGAAAGTAGAAATGTGTTATGACTCTTTGCGCAAAATAGCAAAGTTTGACGACATATCCGCAAATGAGTACATTAACCCGAGTCTCAAAGATCTCTACCACGAGCCCAACAAGCATCCGCAATGGCAAAATATGCTTGACTACGTTTTCCTTCCGGGCACAACACATGGGAAGTTATATAGGAGCAATTTGAGAATGGAAGCGAAATTGTTGTTGACATTATGCATATATAATGTGGTTCCAAGGCGGAGTGACAAGATGGAAGTGCGGCATCAAGAAGTACCGATTCTATATATGCTGATGCATGGATCTCCTAAGGTCCCTTTTCGATTTCTTGTGTTGCATAACATCTGGTTGAGCAAAATTAGTGGAGAAAGAAAGATTATACCCCATTGCCGGTTGATTACGGCATTGTTAAAAAAATATGGGGCAATTAAAGGTGATGAGAAAGGTGCTTACAAGAGGTTTAGACCACTCGATCTTAAGAGTCTTGGTTCAGATTGGATTTACACAGAAACGGAGAGGTATCATAGGTTGAAAACAGATGGGAGAAGGTGGAGAGCGTTGAAGGTGGACGCTAGGCCGTTACGACCGGGTGAGGCTGAGGAGCCGGAGGTAAGTGGAGATGAAGAGGTAAGTGGAGATGAGGATTACCGCGAAGATGCCTTTATGGTTGATGCTCCAGTTCAAGGGGCCGGTGTGCAAGCTAGTTATGTGGGGGGTGCATTTGATTATGCACAGCAAGCCTACGATCCTTATTGGGCCCACACGGGAGATATGGGTCAAATTATTGAACAAAGGCGGCCTCCCACTTTTGGAGGATGGAGTGAATCAAACCAAGTTCTTTATGATCAACAAACTTTCATGGGGGCAAGTATAGAAAGGGCTTTGAAGCGGAATTATGATAGGAGTGAGCATTGGAACCGTGCTCATATGTATGCTCATGAAGAAGAAGTAAACAACCGCTATTTAGATGATCGTCAGAGACGCATGCATGAACAATATCAAGCAGGTCAGCCAATTGTAGGAGATCCGCCTGTTGTGGACTACACCACATTGCCACCAAATGATGGTAGTGTGTTATACCCCACCCCACCATTGCATCATTCTCAGTGGGTGGATCCACATGCTATGAGTTATCAACAGGCGAATCCGAGTGATGATCAAGGAAGCAGCAGTAGCGGTGGAGCATTTGGTTTTGGCGAATGGAAGGATATGATGACATCCATTTTCGGGCCTCCACAGCCAAAATATTACTAGCCAGGTCGTATCTCGCTCCTTTGTACATTTTTGTATATTTTTATGTAGGTTGTTTATGTTATGGTTGGGAGGTAGGGTGGTGTTTGATGTTGATATGTTGTTGGGGTTGTGAATGTTGGTGGTGTTTAAAAAAAAAAAAAAAAAAAAAAAAAAACTTGGGATTTGAGAATATTACCAAAAGTTGATGTTGTGGTTATAAGTGATTTTTCCCTCAAAGCCATACATTGGGACAATGTATCCCAAGTGTGGGGATGGGGGAAATTTTTGAGAGTTTTAAAATTTTGTAAACCCAAGCGAAAATTGCTAAAATTTGAAAACTTGATATTATGCCATTTGACACACCGACACCCATTCCTATTCTTTTCTTGGTGAGGATTTGAGCCACGCATGATTATTATAGAGAGTTCATTGTTTGAGTGGCGGTGTGTGTTGTGTGTTAATAGAACTTGTGTGTGAATACTTGTTAAATCCTAGAGTTAGCATGCTTTTGGAAATGATAGGGGACTTGTAGGTAGCCTCGTCTAGATGTGTGAAGAGTGCGGGATTGGTGGGTTGGACCTCATACCTTACATATATGAGCTTGGTATTGTGAGGGGTGGGGGTTTGGTCTTTAGATTGCCACGTTTGAGCCTTAAACCGTTCGTTTGCGACCCAAGCCTACTTCCTACAAATTTTTACCGATTGAGATGACCCGGTTTAGGAATTTAGTTTGTAGTGTTGATGTTTTTGTATTTATTCTTGAAGTTTATTGTTGAAAAAAAAAAAGAGAAAAACATGAGAAAAATGCAAAAAAAAGTATTTAGTTGTAATAGTAGTTGAGAAGTTGAAGATATCTTGTATATAGTTGATGGTTGTTTTGCTTAGTAGTGAAAATAAAAACCGGGTCAAATCAAATTAGCTCTTATATATATGTTCTACCATTTTCCTACCTTTGCGCCTAGCCCCGTTACAAACCGTAAGTTTCCCTTGATTCATAAGCATGCTAAATACTCAATAGGAGGAAACTTGATTTTCATACAAGCTTATTGTCGCACACACACATACACGCATTGAGTGGTTTTGCATTACATGCTAGTAATTCTTGTCACCGAGAGTTTGGCGAGGGGTGTGTCTTATGGTATGGTCGAAGGTTAGTAAAAGGATGGCATATTTTAGCTTGGTTTGCATGATTGATCACTTGTGTTTGTTGAATAGTTTTGAATGGGTTGCTTGGGACAAGCAATTGGTAAGTGTGGGGATGTGACGGGTGGTCCGTAGGACAACCCTTAAGTGCTTTAAATAGAATAAAATTCCATACTTTACCCGGTTAATTGTTTGAACTTGGTAACCACTCTACGTTTGATTATGCAGGTGTGAAAATGCTCTAAACAAGAGTTTTAGGAAGCTTGGATGAATGATAGAAGTTTGGAATCAAAAAGGATGAAGAAAGCAAGTGTAGAATGAGAACAGAGAGAAGAAGGCCACTCAGGGCCGTAACCTACGGCTCCCAGCCGTAGGTTACGGTCATCAATGTTCTAAAAAATTCCCAGCCGTAAAACAGGAGAGCAAAGGCGTAAAAGATTGCTGAGAGCCGTAAGGTACGGCACCCAGCCGTAGCTTACGGCTCCTGTTGTTGACTCTGGGCTCGTTGACTGCCGTAAGGTACGGCAAGGAGCCGTAGCTTACGGCTCCGACTGATGTTGTTTGTAACTTCCTCATTAAATGCCATTTTCAAGTGGTTTTATGGTGGCTTTTCACTTGTTTTCGGTTATCATTCATTGTGGACGAATTTGGGAGCTACCTTGGAGACTTTTTGGCAACAAGAACACTTGGGAATCATTAGGTTTTATTGTGTTTGATCTTGATGAACATGGAAACCTTTGTTAAGATGTTGTTTGAAGCCATGAGTGGCTAGTTTTCTTATGGTCATCCTAGGTTGGAGGTTTGTATGAGACAATTGTGTTTTGGATTCCATATTTCTAGAATGGTAAACTTTATCTATGTTTTGTTTATCATGGTGTGTGATTACTTATTTGTAAATTGTTGATTCTTATGATATTCTAGTTTGAAACCATACGTTCTTGGTGCCGTTGGCAATCGAGATATCATGGGTAGAAGTAGGATTGGGTAAGGGTTGATTGGTCATCGGGTAACAACCTCACGTTCTAGGAATCTGAGTACTTAGTTCCCTTTTATCACAATAAGTAATTGCACATGAACTATGTCTATGTAGTTCTTTCTAGTGGATGATAGCACAATTGTTGAAGCAAACCGAAAACTTAGGATGGTCATTTGTCTCCAAATTGTTTACAAACTCAATTTTCATTTCTCAAATTAATTAGTATTCTTAGTTTAAAACCAATCCAAACAATCCAACTCTTTGAATTTACTTTTTATTGCCATTAGTTTAATCTTAGTTAACTTAGATACACTTCTAAATAACACACATTCCACAAACTCCCTGTGTTCGATACCCTATTACCGCTATCTATATAGTTGTTTTTGGGATTAAATTTGCGTGACCACGACAATCACGTCAGGGCATCCTCAGTTCTCTTTTCCCGCCCAACAGTGCCATCCCCTTTTCCTTATATAACCTCTCTTCTCACTTCTGATCTTTCTTTACAAACGCCTAGGGTTCTTTCTCTCTCTATATTCAGGCGATTCAAATTCAAATTTCACAAACCTTAATCTTCTTCCAGACGGCACCATAAAATCATCTTTTGTTCATCGATTACTTAATCAAAAGGTTTGTTCTTCTTTTTTTTAGTTGAAATACTTTCATGATTTCCTGTTATTTATACTAATCCTTTGTTTTTTGTGTCTTTTCATGTAACCATTGTTAGGGTTGTTGTCATCAAAGTTGAAATCCGCTTAGCTGCGGATAGATTTCTGCCATAAGCTGGTATGTTTGAATATGTTTTGAAATTAGCGTTTTTTTTCTAGATGGTGATGATATGAGTATAACATCTGTTGATTATTGATGTTTGAGTATGTTCAGCCATTATTCTTTATGAAATTAGAGTTTCACTGGTATTATCTGTTTGTAACAGTAGTGGTTCAGCATCTACAGTGGATTCAACATCAGGTGTTTGCTATTATTGTTTGATGTTGTTTGCTATTATTGTCTGATGTTGTTTGCTATTGTTGTTTGATGTTGTTTGCTATTGTTGTTTGATGTTGTTTGCAGTTGAAGATATCTTAATTAAGGTAATAATTGTACTACATCCTGTTGAAAATTAGATTTGATGAATTTATGGAAAGTGAGGTTGAAAGTTAATAACCCAACAGTGGAGCATTTCATTCTACAGGTTCCATAAATTAAGGGTATTCTCATACAATGATGATGATTGTTCCACGGTAGTTTTCCACTATTATTGTTCCAACATCGTTTAAAGTATGTGTTTTTTGCTACTCTGATTTTCAATTTTGAGTTTTTTATTTTGAAGTGATATACTCTAATTCTCGGTTTATACTTCAGTCTAATCACAGTTGTTTGAAATTCATACAATCTGCTGCGGGTTATTATAGGTTTGTATTCAAAGAAGCATAAAGTTTAATTAAACACAAAGAAAGATTATTAAATTTATAGTTAAAATAGATTTTTGCTTATGTCTAAATGATGATGATGATGATGATTATAATTGACTTGTGCAGAAGATGATGATGTAGAACCCACAGTAGTTCCTACTAAACGCAAGAAAGGATCTGCTATTGTTATAATTGACTTGTGCAGAAGATTTCATGTTGTAAGAATCAGTGAATTCTCAGATAATAGATTGCTTTGCCGGATTAGATTATGTGTTAAGTTATAGTTCTTTAAGTGATTGTTTCGTTTTCTTGAATTCTATGTAATTTTGTAAAGAAGTACAATAACAAACAGTGTTTTTAACATCTGTTTGCAATTTGGTCAATAGTTAATGCAAACCCCTGTTAGGTTGAACAGTAGATGTTATTAACTAAAACATCTGTTCAGGAAAACGATTGTTTGCACTTTATGTACCTAGAGTTTGATTAATCAAAGGAAAACAACTGTTTAATATCAGCAGTGGTTCAGCATCTACAACGGATTCAAATTTAGTATTTAATTATCAGTGGTTCTTATGTAACTTTAGTATTTCATTATGAGTTTGTTTCATGTTGTAAGAATCAGTGAATTCTCAAATAATAGATTGCTTTGCCGGATTAGATTATGTGTTAAATTATAGTTCTTTAAGTGATTGTTTCGTTTTCTTGAATTCTATGTAATTTTGTAAAGAAGTACAATAACGAACAGTGGTTTTAACATCTGTTTGCAATTTGGTCAATAGTTAATGGAAACCCCTGTTAGGTTGAACAGTAGATGTTATTAACTTAAACATCTGTTCAGGGTTAAACAGATGTTTGGGGTTTAACAGATGTTTGGCTCTAAACCAAACATCTGTTTAAGGTCAACATCTATTTGAGTATTGGTCCTGTTGTGAAATTTGTTTGACCCAACAGTGGTTTTAAACCACCAGATAAACATCTCTTTATGTGCAAACACCTGTTTATGGTCAAACTTCTGTTTATGGTCAAACTTCTGTTTATGGTCAAACTACTGATAGGAAAAAATAGCCACAGGTGACTTTATTATTCTTGACATCCATTGATATTTACCATCCATGGTGTTAATTAGTGATATATTGAAATTATCAAATATAAACTACAATTAAAATGAAATTACAATTTTACCTAATCGTTACATTGCAATGAGATAAGAGTTCCTCCAATATTGTTTTCCTGATGAAATTTAATCTTAAATTAAAAAATAAAAAAATGCTCGATGGGTATTTCCTGATGCAAAACTAGAATTTCAAACTGACGGTTATCTCCGATTACACTTCTTTGTTTAAAAAACTGCCACTGCTAGGAAAAATAGCCACTTCTCACTTTCAAATCAGATCACTGATAATATCAGTAATTTTGAAATTTTGAAATTAAATTTATGCAAGATGGTAATTTAGAATTGACTAAAAATACTTTTTTTTCCCTACTTTGCATATCATTATTAATATTTATTTACTTTATTAAGGAGGGATATAAAGATATACACTACTTACCTAACAGTTCCCAATAAACATCAGTTCCCAATAAACATCATCACAATTGCGGTCAAATCAAATCAGTAATTACTAATAATATCAGTAATTTTGAAATTCAAAATTCAAACCATATATATTTTTATCCTTAATGTTAAATTAAAAAATAAAAAAAATACTTTTTGACTATTTGTTACAAATCTAATCAATAATAATTAATTGTAATTTCTTGAGCTTTGGACTTTTAAAATATGCAAAACTAGAATTTCAAACTGACGGTTATCTTCGATTACACTTCTTTGTTTAAAAAACTGCCACTGCTAGGAAAAATAGCCACTGCTCACTTTCAAATCAGATCACTGATAATATCAGTAATTTTGAAATTTTAAATTAAATTTATTCAAGATGGTAATTTAGAATTGACGTTCTCTCTCTTTTTTTTCTTTCCCTACTTTGCATATCATTACTAATATTTATTTACTTTATTAAGGAGGGATATTACCTAACAGTTCCTAATAAACATCAGTTCCCAATAAACATCATCACAATTGTGGTCAAATCAAATCAGTAATTACTAATAATATCAGTAATTTTGAAATTCAAAATTCAAACCATATATATTTTTATCCTTAATGTTAAATTAAAAAATAAAAAAAATACTTTTTGACTATTTGTTGCAAATCAAATCAATAATAATTAATTGTAATTTCTTGAGCTTTGGACTTTTAAAATATGCAAAACTAGAATTTCAAACTGACGGTTATCTCCGATTACACTTCTTTGTTTAAAAAACTGCCACTGCTAGGAAAAATAGCCACTGCTCACTTTTTGTTTACCATTGACTGACCAAACATCAGTGTTTAAAAAACTGTGGGGTATCCACTGATAGGAAAAATAGCCACTGCTCACTTTTTTTTATTGTTGAGATCTATTGATGTTGACCATCAGTGGTTTTCTTAAAAAACGGCCATTGCTCACTTTTTTGTTATTGATTGTTTTAGTTTAGTGATAGATTGAAATTATCAAATAAAAAGTAGAATTACAATAAAATTACCATTTTACCTCATCTTTACATACCAATGAGGTAAGATTTCAAACAACATTGTTTTGATCATAAAATTTAAAATTAAATTAAAAAATCAAAAAATTTCTTTATAACTATTTGTTGCAAATCAAATCAGTAATTAATGTTAATTTCTTGAGCTTTGGACATTTCAAACTCACGGTTATTATGTTTTTAAAAATTAGAAAAGTCATCATGACAATGACAGTTGCTTTCAAATCATCATCAGTAACTACAGAAAAGTCATCATGAAAATTGACCTTCTCTCTCTTTTTTTTTTCCTACTTTGCATAACAATTCAAATATTTAATATTTTAATAAAGAGAGGATAAGGATATATACTACTGTGGATTACGTATAAACATCAGTTCCCAATAAATAAGATAATTTAATAATTATCAGTTCCCACATTCAATCCACAAAATTCAAACCGTATATTCTAATCCTATAAATAAGATATAATTATCTACTATCAGATTCAAATCTCGCTCGCTCATATATGTGTGCGTATATCTCTCTCTCAAATGCATCTTTCTCGTGATTTAGGCGCTAATCTCCGATTACACTTCTTTGTTCGAATGTTTGTTCAACATGTTATCGTTCCAGTATCATTGTTCCAACATCGTCGTTTCAATGAAGATTCCCATCACAACTCAACCTTTCAATATGGATGTTGCAGTATCATTGTTGCAACATCGTGAAAAGTTGCGTTGTGAGATTTTCGTTAAATCGAAAGTCAGGTTTTCTTGTGTCAGGTTTGTCATTGGGATTTCTTCTTTTATAGAAAGTATGGATAGATTCTTGCAATATCTTGAAAACTTAGATGTGCTACAACAGTTGAGTCATGAATAAATTAATAAATTTTATTTTATGAATCTATGTTGTATTTTTTTTTATTATTTACTGTTTTAGTAAGATTTAAATTATGTTGATGTTGAATTGTGTCTGAACATCTGTTTGGTAAGACAACAGAGGTTTAATAGTGTCAATGCTTCTTCTCAAAGGGTTATGTTGCGGTTATAACAGCTGATCATGCTAATGATTCTTATAGTTAACAACTGCTCTTTATAAAGACTGATGTTCTTAATGGTTGATGAGGCCAATCCACTGTTGAAGACAAATCCATGTTAAAGACAATGTAGCTAAAGCCTGATCAACCAAAGGAAAACCACTGCTCAGTAGCAGCAGTGCTTCAGTATCTATAGTGGATTCAACTTTAGTATTGATGTACCAGTGGTTCTATGTTGTGTTATATTTTTATTTATTATTTAGTGTTTGAGTACGATTTAAATTATGTTGATGTTGAATTGTGTCTGAACATCTGTTTCATAAGACAATAGAGATTTAATAGTTTCAATGCTTCATCTCAAAGGGTTATGTTGTGGTTATAACAGCTGATCATGCTAAGGACTGTTATAATTAACCACTGCTCCTTATAAATACTGATGTTCTTAAAGGCTCATGAGGCCTATCCACTGTTGAAGACAAAGCCATGTTAAAGACAAGCACTTATGTCCCTACAGCCTGATCAACGAAAGGAAAACCACTGCTCAGTAACAGCAGTGCTTCAGCATCTATAGTGGATTCAACTTTAGTATTTTTGTACCAGTGTTTCTATGTTGTATTCTATTTTTATTTATTATTTAGTGTTTGAGTACGATTTAAATTATGTTGATGTTGAATTGTGTCTGAACATCTGTTTGATAAGAAAACAGAGGTTTAATACTTTCAATGCTTCCTCTCAAAGAGGTTTTTGAGTCGTTATAACAGCTGATCATGCTAAGGACTGTTATAATTAACCACTGCTCCTTATAAATACTGATGTTCTTAAAGATTGATGAGGCCTATCCACTGTTGAAGACAAAGCCATGTTAAAGACAAGCACTTATGTTCCTAAAGCCTGATCAACGAAAGGAAAAACATTGCTCAGTAGCAGCAGTGCTTCAGCATCTATAGTGGATTCAACATCAGTATTTTATACTCTGTTAGATTGTTAAATTTCATATCATGATCAGCTGTTTATATGTAACGGTATTTATCACATCACCCCAGCATGCTAACTGATTATATGTAATACTTTATTTAAAAAATCTCAAAATTCATCTTAAAAATAGTTAAAATGATTTTTTTTATGAATTATAAGCATTAAAATGTTTTAAGGCTATCCACTGATAACTTAAAGTCTCCCACTGTTTTTCAGTGTAATCATTGCAACCACTGTTATTATTCCATCAGTGTTTTCATAAAACAACTGTGTTCCATTACTCATCAAGGGTTGGCTCGTGGACAGTTCATAGCCGTCAGATCTTTTGTAACCGCTGCCACGTCAGCATTCACTTTTCGTGCTATAAAACCCTGATCAAAACCCCCAATCAGGGTTTTAACTGTCGAATCGAATTCATTTTTCATTTTTCAAAGCAGTTATCCTACATTTCTCTCAAAATTCCTCATCGTCCTTCTTCCTCAAATGGCAAAATCACGGTCTTCATCAGGTAAAAGGAAATCCAGTCAAAAGGTCATACAAATTCGATACAAAGCTCCCCATAACTACTTGGGTCTCTTGACAAAACCAAGTAACACTGAAACGTTCAATTCCGTCATAGATGCCCTTTCGTCTTCAAAATACAAAACTTTGTTGACTTCTGATGCTCCGATTTACTTGGCAACCCAGAGGGAATTTTGGAAAAATGCAAAACTTGAATATCAAGATAAAACACCCATAGCTATCAATTCCTCGATAAAGGGTGTTGATGTTAAAATCACACCACAAACCATCGCTGAGGTGTTTGAACTCAATGATCTTGAAGGTAAGACTTTTTTCCCTAAAATAGAGTATCAAACAGATTTTTTAGAAAGAGGGTATGCAAAGCAAATGAAAAAAAACACTTTGCAAAAAGGCAGTTTTCCCCCTGCCCCAAGGTTTTTGTTTCATACCCTCTTAATGTGTGTTTCTAATAAGACCACTGCTTTCAATGAAATTCCATTAAAGATCCAATACCTGGCATATGCTATCTTGCATGGGGAAAACTTTAACTATTCACAGGAGATCTTTAATGACTTGGTAAAAAATGTTGATAGCAAATCATTTTTACTATTTCCAAGGTTCCTAAGATTTTATTTTCAAAAGAAATTTGGAAAGGATGATGCTCATGTACTCATCCAGGGTGAACCTTTTCAAATAAATGGCCTTACACCGTTAACATTTACAAGGCTATCAAAAGTGTCCAAAACTCAAGCCCAGGCTCCTGAGCAGACTTTAGCAGCTACCACTGCTCCTCAGGCACCTGCTGCTGAGCCCACTGCTCAAGGTGATCACAGCAGCAAAACAACTGCTGTGAAACCGACACCTAAATCCACCAAAAGACCAAGACAAAAGAAAACACAAAAGCCCCTCAAACCTAAAACAAAGGCAACTCTGGAAGATGAGATCCCAGAGCCACTGCCGGTGAAAACACAAAAGTCACCAGAAACCACTGCTGCTACTTCCTCACAGCAGATGTTAGAAATATCTCAACCTGAGCCTCAAACTCCTCCTGTTTCTTTTCAAAAAGAACAGGTTGTAAGAATAGGGACATCAAATTATGTTGCTTTGGACTCACTTGAATCCATCATCCCCAGCCCACTGCCCGGGGCAAATCCTCTTTCCACTCCCGTACTCACTGTTACAATTCCACCACAAACAAAACTTTTGTTGGATGCAGTTGATATAAATCAGATAGCAATCAGTTCCTCTCAACCCCTATCACTGAGAGCATGCCACAGAAAGTGACTGTGTCTGAACTCCCTATCATTGCTAACCCACCAACAACACCTGAGGAGGTTACACTGCAGGATGTACAAGTACTTCCTGTCAGTAGTTCAAGTGAAGCAGCTACTACAAGTGTTGAACCCACTGGTTTACACTTGGACAGTAGTTTCATTAATCAGACTTCCTTGAAGGCAATTTCTTCTATGGGAACCTTTCTAAATACTGGTGTGTATCCT
Source organism: Helianthus tuberosus (assembly GCA_030545235.1). NCBI lineage: Eukaryota > Viridiplantae > Streptophyta > Magnoliopsida > Asterales > Asteraceae > Helianthus > Helianthus tuberosus. Next base: position 16,279 of record JARYGA010006454.1, read on the forward strand.
GTATACACTGGTGAGCTTAGATTGGTAACCTCTGCTGAGGAAAGAAGTCCCCAGTTCCAAGAAAAAGGGGCAACAGGGGATGACTTTTGGGAAAGTCTCCCTCAGTCAACCACTGTTACAACCACCTCTGGTGGGAAATCAGATGATCCCATTAAATTGGATGATGATTTAATGTACCGAGAATTGACGGAGAGGCTTAACAAACTAGATACATCTATTGCTGAAATCAAAACCATACTGCAACAGTTGTTACAAAAACAGCAGGCACCACCTGCTCCCACTGACCTTTGGGCATTATTTCAACCTCTGCTTCACCAACAAAGAGCAAATGCTGATCAGAAACATGAAATTCAGCTTCAAAATATCAGAAATATAATGGAAGCCAGGTTCAAAGACACTCGGGCAGATATAAAAACCCTGAAGGCTCAATTTATGAACACCACTGGCACTGCTCCTCCCTCTATCATCTTTGTGGACAGCCCACCACCAAATAATGCCAAATAGGCGGAGAAAATGAGGCAGTTGAAGAAAAAGGGATATGAAGATGGTCTGTACATTGCACCAGATAATTCAACAATGCTTGCACACATCCCTTTGCCAGATGGTTCCAAAAAGGTTGATGTAACCTTAAATGCCATTGCTGATGCAAAAGCAAGGGTGAAAAAGGATATGGAGGCAAAGGATAAAGGAAGGTTTGAACAGGAGAAGAGAGTTTTTATGGAGATGAATGAACAGGGTACTTCTGAGCCAAAGGATCAAGAAAATTCTCAGCCCATAAGAAAGTCTACTAGAAAACTCATACAACCCAAAACCACACCTCCCAAATTCACAAAACAAACTCCCAAACCTTCCAAAAGTTCCACACATCAATCTTTGAAACCAACAGATGTTAAAACACCTGTTGTATCAACAGTTGTTGCTTCTTCAGTAATTTCAACATCTGTTATCCAAACTTTCACCACTACCACTTCAACACACACTACATCCACTGTCTTATCTCCATTACGAAAAATCCCTTCACCACCACCAATACCACCTGCTAAAAGGCATAAGACAACAGTTGACACATCATCCGTGGTAATGGCAACAGTGGTTGAAACCCCAGTTGTTTCAACAGCTGTTAGTCAAACACACACCATCACTACTCAAACACCCCAAACAAAACCATCATCACAAAACTCACCACCTGCCTTAAAGCAAAAGACAACTGTTGATACATCAACAGTGGTTGAGACACCAGTTGTTTCGACATCTGTTAGTCAATTACCTACCACTTTTAACAATCCTTCCCAAGCCATAATTCTGTTTGCTCCAAAACCTCAAATAGAAACACCTCCTCCTGAAAATGTGTATACTAGAAGAAAAAATATTCAAGTGCATGATGATGATATACCAGCACCTGATCCTGTTTCATCTGTACCTTACAAAATCACCAAACCTGAATCTTTCATCCCTCCAAAATTGGTCAATCCAATCAAAGATCCAATAGCTCAAGGATATGAGTCTGCAGATGGTACCCCAGCAGCTGGCAATTATCCACTGGAACTCCATGCAGTAAAGAATGAAATGAGGCAGTTCTACACAGTTGATGATCCTTCAAAAAGGAAATTCCCTTCTCTGGTTGGTTTTAGAAATCCAAAAAACATGGATGAATATCTAAAACTAAAAGCTAGACAAGCTCAAATAATAGCTAGGGTTGAATGCGAAGGAGAAAATGACAATGTGTATTCAAGTCATTATCAGTTTTTACTCACCAAAGTCAAGCTCATGGAAGACTATGCTAGAGATTTGAGTAAAGAAATGTCAAATTTACCACCAGAACCTGGCCTGCAAAAAGATGTGAGAAAAGACATTCTGGCATTGATCATGAGTGAGAAGTTCTACCCTGCCAAGGAAGAGCAATTCAAAGATTGGCCACTTGTTGGTCTCAAAGCAGAACTCAATAGAATTGAAAGAGTAAAAAGAGATCCAAGCATGAAAAGGTCAGCACCAAATTGGCGTAAATACAAAAAGGCTATTGATGATCTTACCTTGGAGTATAAAAGAAAGAAACAAGAGTTGGTTGATGCAAAGGTTGCAACTGCCAAGGCCATAGCAAAATGGACAAGGCAGTACACTGATGAAGCTTATGAAAGGCTTAGAAAAAAGAGAGAAACAGATCCTAGCCTTCCAAAGAAGCCTGATTACAAAACTATTAACATGTCAAAGAAGCAGCTCCACAATTCTGAACCACTGTTCACATCATCAGATACCTCTGTCATTATGTTAAACCAAAGAAAGAGGCAAAAGTTGACTGATGCAGAAGAGAAAGAGCAAGAAGCTGTATATTTTAAACAGGCTATGAAGACAATGGCACTTGAAGATGACAACTCAGCAAAGCTTCTACATACATTGGAATCCAACCAGTGATGAAGCATAAAAATTGAACCTCAAACTACTGATGGGATCCAAGCATTGTTGAAGATCAAAGCATTGTCATTCAAGCTCTGATCACCCTTTGAAAATAGCACTGATCCTCGACATTAGTGCTTAGATTACAACAGTGGAATGAAGAATCAATGTTTATGTATCAGTAGTTTGAATATAATCAGTGTCTGTAGTGTCTGTTGTTATAGATTCAGTGTTTATGTTGAACATCTGATTTGATTTACTTTTGGTCAACATTTGTTTGAATTTTGGTCAACATCTTATTTTGTTAAGAAGTACAAGAACAAACATTTTTACAAAATCCCAAATCACCCGATCATTTAAGTGCATTGAAGTAAAATTGGAAATAATGTTATTCATGTGGTCCTGTTGTTGAATAGATCTAATTCCGTGATTTTAAGACAATGTTGTTGAATAGACTAAGATGGTTGATGTAATGTGGTCGTATTAATAACAAATTGTAATTAATTAATCTAAATAACTTTCCTGAGCCCGGGAAGCAATCCCGGGTAAAAACCTAGTATATATATACACACACGCTACATAAAACAAAAATCAAAATTTTGGGCCCCCGACAAGAGTGAGCCTTGGATGGTCTCTCACTTTACTCCGTGGGACATCATCATGACTCTATATTCCACACAAACCTCCCATTTTTTCTTAATGAATAAAATTATACCAAAAAATATCTCTAAACGTGTGTGAAGGGTTAGGTAAAAAAAATAAATTATTGTGAGAAAAGAAACCAACATAGAACATTTATTTTGTATTATCAAATAATCATATCTTTGATTTTTTGTTACTTTTTACATATTGAAGAGAGCATATTCCAAAACAAGGCTTGGCCCAACGTTTTTAGACCTAACACATATGTCAATGAGGGAATCTAATACTAATTTGAGTATCCAATGGTGATCTAGAGACCACGATCTATAACCCATTCTCGTGAGTTTTTAATGGATATGCAGACTGACCTTGAGTCAGAGAAGACAAATTATTGTTGGTTCATCTCTTTAGCTGCTTTGACTACCCGGAGCTTCATCCTAACGTATCTTTGTAGCAACACATACAAATGTCTATGTTGTATACATAAAAATCAATAAAACTAAATTATTTACATGTCTTTCCTTTTGTTTATAAACGTTTACCTACATATGTGCTAATTCTAATATGAACCAATTATGTTATATAATATTTTTTAGAATATAAAAAAGATAACAAACATTGAATTACAACTTTTTTCTTATAATAAAAAGAACGAAATAAAGAAACTAATAACATACTTTTGTTTATGCTCTCGCAAAAAAAACAAAAAAAAAAAAACAAAATAAAATAAAAACTAATGATTTACTTTTGTTTATGCTCTCGCAGAAAATATGTCTTACGCTTAGAATCCTTTGTGTGTATCAACAAATCTTTTTACAATGTTATAACTCTTTTACATAAAATACCATGTTAGAATCTTGTATATTACACGGGTTAAATAAATGTAATACGTTATACGGGTTAAATAAATGTTATACGAATAAAATAAATGTAATGTTATATACTTGGTAATTTAAAGAAACTATGTATTTAATAAAACGTGTGTATTGCACAGATTAAATAAAAATCTATACTTTCTGTTAAAGGACAAATGAGCATTGCATCACAATGCTTACGTGGCAATCAGATAGGTTGTCCAACAATGCATGTCTTATGTCATTATTGCATCATTTATCATTAATTTAAAATCTTTTAAAATCAATTTAAAATGCAAAAATCAAAAATCAAATTTTACCCTCTTCATTTGAATTTTGGCATTTTACCCTCTTCATTTGAATTTTGGCATTTGAGTGAGGACTTTCACAAATCAGCTATAAATAGGGGTGGTTGGTTCCATTCCAAACCATCCATTGGCAAACCACTTCTCTCTGACTTGCCATCACTACAACACCAACATCCACCACCATCATCCATCTTCCATCATTTAGAGTGTGTAGTAGTTTAGGGATCCAAGATCGATCGTAAGTGTAACGCCCTAACACGCTTTAACTGAAAAGACGCAACGGAAATACGTACCATAAAATTTCTTTCATTATAAACGTTTTGACTTACTTGAAAGTTCATTATAAAATAACTCTTTTACAATATATGCATCCTTCGTACTTATTTACAAAATAAAAGCATAACTTATGTCTATCAATTTACATACTCAAGCATTCCCGTACAATCTATCTTGTGACTCGGTCTTTGATCGCTACTCCTCGTGATGATAATCTGTGATTCATACAACCTGCACCCACCACATACATTTGCAACATTAGCATACATTATATACAAACAAGATTCTTAATCATGTAGTCTCGTTACGTTCTATCCACATATACTTTCCATCCCGTTATCTTTCTAGATTTAGTCATTCCATCCGGGTGTCTAATCCTTGGCGAAACTTCAATAGAGTACCTGCACTACATTTCATTCTCGAGGCACAATGTTAATAACGTCAATACTTAAATGTATTGAAACCACGTATACAATACATACATAACTACGTACATACATTCCTACTCACATACATACATACATACATACATACATAACTACATACAAACACACCTACTCACATACATTCATACCTATACGCGTATGTACCTTCATACCTAAATACATAATGCTTACGCCCATACATAGCTACTTACGTTCATACATACACCGATACCTACATATATACCGATCTGCATACATAACTACATACTTACATGCATTCGTAATACGAATCATAACTACACACGTGCATACCTTCGCTCACACGTACATATACTTACATAATTACATAAATACATTCACACATACATACTAACTCGTACATACCACTTACCTAATTCTCCACGAATTACTGTCGTATCTTAATTACAAACCTTTGTATAATAAAACATGTACGAACAAACTTGTATACATACTCACTCCTATTCATGATTACTTATTAGTTTAAGCGTATTGGGATGAAGTTAAATCTATACATGCATACCCACATACTTAGTTCATTACCCCGCATACTCGCTCCCACATCCAGTTCTTACCCACACATCATAAACGCTTTTTAAATGTCTTTCGGGTATGTTTCGGATCTTAAGAATGAGTTCCGTACTCACCCGTAACTTACCAAGCCTTTCGGTAGGGTTGAGGAACATTATAAAGACTTAACGAGGCTTGGAATGGGTTCACGGGGTCTGAATTCGAAGGAAAAACAAAGAATTTCATAAACTTTACATTTGCATTTGACCTCCACCGTAAGCTACGGTGGCTACCGTAGCTTACAGTGGCCCCAAAAGCCTTACGGCAACTTTAAACTGCCTTACGGCAGAAAGAAAGTCCCAGCTCCCACCGTAGCTTACGGTGGGCACCGTAAGCTACGGTGATGCCCAGATCAGCTCCCCAATTTAACACTAAAATTCGCATAACTTGTTCGTTTTACATCCGTTTCACTTGAAACTTGTTCCTAAACATTCGTAAAACAATTCCTTACATATTAGACTAAGAATCCTTACCCCGGGTCCTTAATCATTACAAATTTTATTACCGTTACCTCACTTATTCTTATTTATTCGACCCGTTTGGTCCCACAAACTACCTTCGACTATCTAGATCAATTCTTATCTTAATACCTTCATTCATTTCATACCATACATGATTTCCCCTCATTCATAAACAAGAAAGTTCTTATGTACACTAAGAAGTGAGTCGGAAGTCACTTACCTTGTGCATCCGTGCTCGTAACCGCTTCCTTGCCTCATCTTGACCCGTTAGCCTTCCATGCTTGGTCCATGCTTGTGTGGTTCCAATTCTTTCATGTCATCATGCCATAATAATGTTAGTATTCATGTCCATTCAAATTAACACATATTAACCAACTCTTATCAACATTGACTTTCACTAACATGCATATGACATGATTTGTCAACCACATTATTCAATATCTTCGAAATCCAAATTCATTATCACACATAACACATAATTGGTCTAACACATATTCCATGATCTCTTGATTCTTATGCTTGTGTCAAAATGCCTAACCATACTATAAATTTTCGGTTGACTTTCAGAAAGTCAACCTTCTAGCATATAACTTCTAACATTTGAACACGCATTCATGTTGATATAGTAGACCATATTAATAACATCACATTCATTTCATACATAATGTTGTATGACACATACAACTACATGATCACCTAGTCGCATACACAATATACACATAATTAATTTACACATACTTATGCTTTCATGATTCTACACTTTAACTACAACATTGCTAGGTTAGACAACTTAACGTAATTCATAACATCATTCTTTACTAGTATGGTCATATGTTATACATTTAGTACACATTTACTTCTTAATCGCAATTAAGTGATTAATAAAAACATATGGCGAGCATCGCCCCCTTCCAAGCACAATGTACAAGCTTCTAATGCATACTCTTGACCAACACATACATTCAACCCGAATTCTTGTACTAGTTCCTTCTAAAGAACATTCTATAAGTTAGTATACTACTAATTACATCATTATCATACATCATTCATATATGTCAAGCCACTTCCTAAAATTTCACATCCTAACTTCCCTTAGACATTTCGTCGAACACTTGGCGTGCGTGCCACTATTTAAGCTTAATGTACAACCAACTCATGCATATTCTTCTAATCTCATACATAATTCATCAAATTATCCTTCTAATCAACATGGATCATTCATGCATAACATCAAACATACTAGTATCACATTTCATTAAATTCCTCTAACAAGAATCTACCATACATATCAAAATACATCAATATTAAGCAAGAATTTAGACATAGATGATTTTCCCATATCATCATCTTCACCATAACAAACGGGTTTCATCATTAAACATCAAATTAACCTAAACCATGCATAATCCATGTTCTACATGATGATTCTAACTCATAAACAAGTTCAATTTCATACTATTTCAAAGATTAATCAAAACCCTTATCATTAACTAGCATCAAATCACATAATTCGACTTACCCCATGATGGGAAACCCTTAGATGACTGAGGAATTGATCACATGCATTCGATTGACCTTCAATTTCCTTCTTAATATGATGATTTGAGAGGTGTTAGGGTTTTGAGGGGAAGGTTTCCCCTGGTCTCTCCTCACGATCGCACACACACCCACATCCATTCCCTGGGCATTTTTTTGTTATGTGTTTTAATAACACATTTTTCATTTTCAACCCCTCATTCATTCATAACATGTCACCTTCCCCTATTTCTACATACTAACCTAGCAAACCTTCATGCATACCTAAGAATTTTAGATTTACTAAAACTTATAAGACTTTACTAATGGTAAAAATCATTATTTACCATTTCTTTTCGTCAAAATATTGTGATTAAAACATTATAATATGTCATACGAAATTTGGGGTGTTACAAGTCTACCCCCATTAAAGAAGGTTTCGTCCCCGAAACCTTTCTCACTTTCATCTAACATTAACTATCTTTTCTTTCCCGGCCCATCAACAAGACCACGAGCCCATCTAATGACGACCTTCTAGCTTCAAGAACCCGCACCAGAGTTCTTATTAGTGTCATGATGTGTTAAAAATGCAACATATAAATTTCATCAAATAAGGCATAAAACTAACCCTTTTTTAGTACTAATGTTGGAAAAAGTGTGCTTTTGTCTTCCTTTTGTATTTTCAGGATTAAATGAGCTCAAATTAACAAAAGAAGCAAAAAGACATCAAAATCTAACATAAATACAAGAAAAGGAACAAGACGTGACATGCCCGACCCCACGACAGCATCTTCCCAAGCAAAACAAGAGATCAGAAGCCCGAACACGCCCCGTGCTCAGCCAGCACGGGGGCGTGCCCAAGTGTCATCAGAAAAGACAAAGTGGTAGAAGCTTCTATTGCCCACCACGGGGCCGTGCTCAGCGGACACGGGGCCGTGGTCAACTATAAGATTCGCACAATCTAGCAAATCTGCATAGTACAAAGATTCTTCTGCACCACGGGGTCGTGCTCAGCGGACACGGGGGCGTGGTCAACTAAAAAGACAAAACTGCATTAAATGAAGAAAGAAAAGGATGTGGACACGGGGCCGTGCCCGAGCTTCTGTTCAGCCTATAAATAGGAGTGCTTGGCTTGAGCTCAAACCATCCCTTGGCACACCACCTCTCTCACACTTCACCCACCACCCACCACCACCATAACACCATCATCCACCACCATCATCCATTGTCCATCGTAGAGTGTGTGAGTCGTCTCGGGATCCAAGATTGATCGTAAGAGTTCTTGACAATCAAGGCCATGTTTGCCTAAGTCTCTTACATCACTTGGTGAAGACAAAGTGTCTAGTTTAATACTTTTTATTTCTAATCTTTTGCACTTTTTATTTGGTTTTGTATTAATGACTTTAATAACTAGTTGCTTATGTTGAAGGTGATCTTTCCTTATAGTTTGTCCGTGGTGTCTTGGCATTATTTTACTGTCTATATAAAATAAAATATTTTCACCATTCATATCTCCACGATCTATATGGAGGTATGTTGGCTACCTGGTCGGGGGTTAAGGGAACGGTTTGGTAAAGGTCTTGCCATTGTTCAGCGTTTAGAGGTCCTGCAATGGACCTGGGTCAAATTTAGTAGGACCTCCTTCAATACTTAACGGTATTGGATGGCGGGGGTCCAAACTCTTTGATCCCCTCATAAGTTAACTACTATTAATACTATAACCCGGCTATTTAGGACTGTATCCCTGCTGACTCAGACTACTTAGTCGAGGGTAACGTCACCTCCAAAAGAGGGGCCTACCATAATTTTCATTAATAACTTAATTAATTATCTTCCAATAATCCACCCTTTTAGGATTGTATCCTTGCTGACTCAAACTATTGGGGTGAGGGTAACGCCACCTTCAAAAGAGGGGCCTACTACAATAACTAAGATAATCTCTTAAATATGTGCAAAAGTGCGGAAATAATCAAAGGTTACACTAGATACGAGTCGGAACCAAGTGATTCATCTTGTCTATCTGTTTTTCTTTTTATTTTATTTTTCAGCATTTTTAGTTAGTTTTTATTTTTCTTAGTTTAAAACATTTTTCTAAACTTTTTATTTTGATTAGACGTTGAGGATAAACCGGTACTAAAAGCTCTTGTGTCCTTGGACGACCTCGGTATCTTACCAACACTATACTACGCTCACGATGGGTGCACTTGCCCATATGTGTGTTTAGTGTTAGTGAAATATCGTGTTTTATAAATTTAAAACTTGGCTAAAAATAAGTGTTAAATGTGCTTAAAATATACACCTAATATATATAACACTTCACACGCATCAAGTTTTTGGCGCCGTTGCCGGGGACACAAGGATTTTAAGAAAGCTTAAAATCGACGGCCTAATCAGTTTTTCAAAACCTTTTTAACGCGCACACATTTTTCTGCATTTTTGTTTAGTTTTGCATTTACAGTAGCCTGTACACGGGGCCGTGCTGCAGATTTTTTTTATAAACACCCAGTAACAGTAGCTTGAACACGGGCCGTGCTCACTGAACACGCCCCGTGCTCAACTAGATCAGTTAATTTAATTAAAACGCCCAGATACAGATTCTGAACACGGGGCCGTGCTCACCGAACACGGGGCCGTGTCCAGCCTCTGTTTCCGTTTTTATTTTTGTTTTCTGATCTCGAGACTCGGTTGTGGTCTGCTGAGTGATTCTTATGGATCAATACTCAGGAGGTTACAACTACACCTATGAGGATGATGATTATAGGGGTAATTATTGCACTAATTGTCGTAACTCACGCTCGATTCAAAATAATCACTCATATCAACCATCCAATTCATACACCTACTATGAGAAGCCCAGGTACGAGCCATCAACTTCATACACATCCTATGAAGACCAAAGGTATGAACCTTCTCCCTCATACTCATATTTTGATGAACCAAGGTATGAGCCTTCATACTCATACTTTGAGGAACCAAGATATGAGCCACCACCTTCGTATGCTTATTATGAGGAACCATGGCGTGAACAACCCACCTCATATGAGTATTATGAAGAACAAAACTACGAACCTTATCCATCATATGCTTACAATGAAGAACAATGGTGCGAACCATCGACTTCATATGGGTATTATGAGGAACAAAGGGTCGAACAACCGGATTCAAGCTTAGAAAATCCCGATTCCTTCTCTATAACCGAAGTGACCGATAGGATATTAGAACACATTAGAGTTATCGATCGTTGTATAAAAGAATCTAGCGCAAGGGAAGAGGAGTCCCGCGCAAGAGAAGAATTAAAAAAGGAAGAGATAACTGAAAATGTAAAAATGGAAGAACAAATAAGTGAAAAACCGACACATGAGTTAAACAACGAAAAAGGTGAGTCCGACAACGTTAAAATTCAAGAAGAGTCTAATTTTGAAGAAATTAATCTCTTGTCACCTTCTTTTGAAAATCATTGTTTAGTACCCACTCATGCTAAGTTTTTAAAAGAGTTAAACACTAACACTAAAATTGACGAAACGGTAAGTGTTAAGTTAACTAATGATCAAACTTCGCTAATAAAAGAAGACCCATTTGAAATTAACATTACACCGGTTCCATGTTTCTTTCAAAATTCGTTTATTAGTAATGTCACAATCGATAAAGATCTTTGTGTTAACATAATGCCTAACTACATTTTGAAAACTTAAGTATTAGTGATTTTTCTCCACTTCAAATACCCATTTTTCTATCCAATCGGAAAGTAATAAAATCAATCGGTATAGTTGAGGATGTATTGGTTCAAACAAATCAAATGGTAATACCAACCGACTTTGTCATCCTCGATGACTCTCCTCTAATGTTGGGACGACCATTTGTAAAAACTCACGAAGCTTTGAAAAATCGGAAGTTCAATAATCTACCTCTTCAATTAGGGGCATTTAAAAGAAGTGTCGATCTCGAACGGTCAATGAAATATCCATTCGGCAATAATGACCCCCTAATTGAAGATGAAGATGAACCACCCGATACAAGTGAAGAGATTGACCACTTTGTTGAAGAAGAGGTCGCCATAGAACAAACTTTTAAAGTTCTTGATCGAAATGAGCAATCAAATAAGGAGTCTCCTAAAGACCCACCACTTGAGCTGAAAGAACTTCCAAAAGGTTTGGAGTATGCTTTTCTAGACAAAGAGGGTAATTTACCGGTAATTATTTCGTCTAAATTAAATAGCTTAGAAAAAGAAAAATTAATTAGTCTTTTGAAAAAACATAAAAATGCAATAGCTTGGAAACTTGTAGACATAAAAAGAATTAGTCCTTCTATGTGCACACACAAAATTTTGATGAATGATGACTACAAATCGGTCATACAACCACAACGTCGAGTAAATACAAATGTTCAAGAAGTGGTTAAAAACGAGGTCATCAAGTTACTTGACGCCGGACTTATCTATCCTATCTCCGATAGTCCTTGGGTAAGTCCCGTCCAAGTGGTTCCAAAGAAAGGAGGTATGACGGTAATAACTAACGAAAAGAATGAATTAATACCAACGAGAACCGTCACAGGATGGAGAGTTTGTATAGATTATAGACGATTAAATGAAGCAACAAGAAAATATCACTTTCCTTTACCCTTCATTGATCAAATGTTAGAAACATTATCCGGTCATAAATTTTACTGTTTCTTGGATGGTTTTTCAGGTTACTTTCAAATCCCGATAGCACCCGAAGACCAAGAAAAGACAACTTTCACATGTCCCTATGGAACTTTTGCTTATCGACGCATGCCGTTTGGTCTATGTAATGCCCCCGCAACATTCCAACGTTGCATGGTAGCCATCTTCCATGACATGATAGAAAAGACAATGGAAGTCTTCATGGACGACTTTTCTATCGTTGGGGATTCATACGACCAATGCCTCGATAACCTTGACCGAATGCTATCCCGATGTGAGGAAACTAACCTCACCCTTAATTGGGAAAAATGCCATTTCATGGTAACGGAGGGAATAGTACTTGATGTGTTCAAATATTAACATATAAATTTCATCAAATGAGGCATAAAACTAACCCTTTTTAGTACTAATGTTGGAAAAAGTGTGCTTTTGTCTTCCTTTTGTATTTTCAGGATTAAATGAGCTCAAATTAACAAAAGAAGTAAAAAGACACCAAAATCTAACATAAATACAAGAAAAGGAGCAAGACATGCCGTGCCCGACCCCACAACAGCATCTTCCCAAGCAAAACAAGAAATCAGAGGCCTGAACACGCCCCGTGCTCAGCCAGCACGGGGGCGTGCCCAAGTGTCAGCAGAAAAGACAAAGTGGTAGAAGCTTCTATTGCCCACCACGGGTCGTGCTCAGCGGAAACGGGACCGTGGTCAACTATAAGATTCGCACAATCCAGGCAAATATTCATAGTACAAAGATTCTTCTGCACACGGGGTCGTGCTTAGCGGACACGGGGGTGTGGTCAACTAATAAGACAAAGCTGCATTTAATGAAGAAAGAGAGGATGCGGACACGGGGCCGTGCCCACTGGACACGGGCCGTGCCCGAGCTTCTGTTCAGCCTATAAATAGAAGTGCTTGGCTCAAGCTTAAACCATCCCTTGGCACACCACCTCTCTCACACTTCACCCACCACCCACCACCACCATAACACCATCATCCGCCACCATCATCCATTGTCCATCGTAGAGTGTGTGAGTCGTCTCGGGATCCAAGATTGATCGTAAGAGTTCTTGACAATCAAGGCCATGTTTGCCTAAGTCTCTTACATCACTTGGTGAAGACAAAGTGTCTAGTGTAATACTTTTTATTTCTAATCTTTTGCACTTTTTATTTGGTTTTGTATTAATGACTTTAATAACTAGTTGCTTATGTTGAAGGTGATATTTCTTTATCGTTTCTCCGTGGTGTCTTGGCATTATTTTACTGTCTATATAAAATAAAAGATTTTCACCATTCATATCTCCACGGTCTATATGGAGGTATGTTGGCTACCTGGTCGGGGGTTAAGGGAACGATTTGGTAAAGGTCTTGCCATTGTTCAGCGTTTAGAGGTCCTGCAATGGACCTGGGTCAAATTTAGTAGGACCTCCTTCAATGCTTCACGGTATTGGATGGCGGGGGTCCAAACTCTTTGATCCCCTCATAAGTTAACTACTATTAATACTATAACCCGGCTATTTAGGACTGTATCCCTGCTGACTCAGACTACTTAGTCGAGGGTAACGCCACCTCCAAAAGAGGGGCCTACCATAATTTGCATTAATAACTTAATTCATTATCTTCCAATAATCCACCCTCTTAGGATTGTATCCTTGCTGACTCAAACTACTGGGGTGAGGGTAACGTCACCTTCAAAAGAGGGGCCTACTACAATAACTAAGATAATCTCTTAAATATGTGCAAAAGTGCGGAAATAATCAAAGGTTACACTAGATACGAGTCGGAACCAAGTGATTCATCTTGTCTATCTGTTTTTCTTTTTATTTTATTTTTCAGTATTTTTAGTTAGTTTTTATTTTTCTTAGTTTAAAACATTTTTCTAAACTTTTTTATTTTGATTAGACGTTGAGGATAAACCGGTACTAAAAGCTCTTGTGTCCTTGGACGACCTCGGTATCTTGCCAACACTATACTACGCTCACGATGGGTGCACTTGCCCATATGTGTGTTTAGTGTTAGTAAAATATCGTGTTTTATAAATTTAAAACTTGGCTAAAATAAGTGTTAAAGGGGCTTAAAATATACACCTAATATATATAACACTTCACACGCATCAAGTTTTTGGCGCCGCTGCCGGGGACACAAGGATTTTAAGAAAGTTAGGAATCAGCGGCCTAATCGTTTTTATTTTATTTTTCAGCTTCTGCAGAACTCAGCACGGGCCGTGCCCGCTGAAAACGCCCCGTGCCCAATCATTGGAGCTGGCAATCCTGTTTTAAGTCAGACAGTAAGCTGAACACGGGGCCGTGCCCACTCAACACGCCCCCATGCCCAAGTTTCAGTTACTGAAAACAGAACCGTAAGATCCCGACGGTTGGTAATTTCTGACACAAACATGAGTGATACTGATACTTTTTACTTTCGGCACTCTTATGGTACTATGTGGTGTCAATTATGTGGTGGTAACCATAAAGAATTAGAATGTTTTTTTTCTAAATTATAAACCCCACTATATAGACCCATCATTTCCTAGTATCCTTAAGAGGGGCGAAAGTAAAAATAATCCCTATCGCTCCCTCGAATGCGCCCAACCGGATATTCTAGGAGAAATGCTTCTCGATGATTTATTTCAACTAGAAGATCTAATTTTTAATTGGTTAGAAGAACTTAGGGGAGACCTCAAAAATCTTCTCCAAGACGATAACCAAGAAGAAAGGTTGGAAACGCATTCAAACAACTTCATTGTTTCCAATGATACTTCTAACTCTAGTGAGGACTTGAGCGATAGTCGTCCCTGTGTCGATTGTGCCGTGAAGGACTCCTCATCGACTTCGTTCGATGAATACATAGACCTGAGCGATTCGACATACACCTTCTTTAACGAGAGCCCGGAAAAGGGTTGGACTTGTCCACCTACATATAGCATAGGAATCACCCTCACCGACAACCTCTTGCGTTCTCATCTTAATCTAGATCAATTAAGGTATCTTAGGCACTTTGGGGTTGTTCCATCCAGTAAGGAACCACCCGATCCGGGAAAATTCCTTGAAATTTGAAGAAATCATTAAGACAGCTTCTAGACACGGGGCCGTGTCCAGGTCAGCACGCCCCCGTGTCCACCCAAAAGATTCTCTTCTGATTTTGTCAGAATGCGGACAAAAATGTGTCAGGATTCCATCTGCACACGGGGTCGTGTCCAGCCGACACGGGGCCGTGCGCAACGTACTGTCGTTTTCTATAAATGCTGCCAAGAATCCTGCACATTTGAACCATTCCAGGGACAGAGATTTGAGGAATATTCTCACATACCATCCTAGGTATTTTCTAAAAGAAGTTTCTCAACTATCTTCTTGTCCTTTCCTCTTTTATCCACTTTCATCTTCTTCAATTTTCTTCATACTTCCATTAAAGCTTGAACCTTCTATAGTTTCAAGCCTTATTGAGATGTTTGTTAGATTTTTGTTCATGGAATCTTGATAAAAATAAGTTTTATAACAATGTTTTAAGTTGTTTAAGTTCAAAAATGCTTCAAAAATCATAAAAACAATTTGAAACCACAAGATTCCTTGTCCATAAATCCTGCAGATATCTGAACACGGGGCCGTGTTCAGTGAACACGGGGCCGTGTCCGAAGTACTGGACCCATAGGATTGAACTCTTTTCGGCATGTTTTCTCAGAATGGCAAGCAGAACAAGCGGAAACTCTTCGTCACATTCCAGGAACAACAGGCAGGGGAGAAGGTCATCTACGGTTGAGGATTCTCTTGTAAACTATGTTTACGCCTTAAGAGAAGCCCTTGATGAAGTAACAAGTGTGGAAGAGGCTTTGGTCGACCGCATTAATCATTTGACAGTGGGACTAGAAGGATGTCTCCGGGAGGTCAACCTTTTGCACCAAAGGTTGAACATTCTCGCCTCTCCTCCTTTGGTACCGATTATCACCCAAAGGGCATGGAATGTGGTGTCGGAAGTCATCATTCCGGCCGAATGGTACGCCCTACATCCGAAACCTCCTCGAGACATACTACAAGGGGTTCCGGTGGGTGTCGCTCCTCCTCCTCAAGATGTCGAGGAACATGAAGCCGCCTCCCTTCTCCCGAGGGAGATAGAAGAATGGCTCTAGCAACATCTTAGGAACACCATTCGGCTTGGAGCTCTACAAGGCTTTTAAACCGGAAATCTATTTCCGGAATTTTGGTTCTTATTGAAGAAGTAGAACTCCTTAGGAAGATTTTACGGATCACTTGACCTATTAGGACCCTTAACTTTTATTTTCTACTTTATTTTTCATTTTTAGGACTATTATGTAATTCTCTCTATGATTAATGAATGATGGTTTTAGTTAAATTGGTGTTATGAATGGTGTTGAAATGAATAAAACACACTTGGGATGGCAAAGGATGCAAGGGAAACTTGAACCAGCACTCCATACAGGAAAACAGAACCATCCGACAAATTTCTTCATTTACAGTAAGCTCGGCACGGGCCGTGTCCACCCAACACGGCCCCGTGCTGCACAGTCTGTAGAAAAAGACCCAGTTTAGGTAACTGGACACGGGCCGTGTTCACCCAACACGCCCCCGTTTCCAGACTTCGGTTTCTCTTGTTTCAATTTTGTTACTGGCACTTGAACACGGGGCCGTGTTCAGCGCCCAGTAACAGAATTTTTTTTTTTTGCTTTTTACACCTTTTTACACATTCAATCAACCTAAAAACTTATTTTTGGGATCTGTTGGAACCGCTAATCACCCCAAATTTTTTCAAAATTTTTTTTTTCATTTTTTTTACTTGTCTAGGTTTAACTCGGGAAATTCAAGTTCTTAAAAAGGTTATATTTTTACGAATTTACAACCGATAGCGTCGTGATAAAAAGAACCAACATAAGAAAATTATGAAAAGGCATGACAAGCTTAGTTAAAATTTGATTATATATACTTGATCACATAAAAACTCATTCCCACAAAAGTGAGTTTTGAGCCTTTATTGAGCATACACTTACATATCATTTGACTAAATGCTCATTTTTCGTTTCTTGTGTGAACAGCCTCTTGGTTCTTACGACTCTAGAACTTGCCATGACGATACATTCCCAATCCTTACCAACTTAAACCCGAGTAAGTAAATGATGGAGGCACTAGGACTACCCTTTTTATTTCTACACCATTATTTTTTTTTTTTTTTTTACCACCTACCCAAAATCCCCCTAGTTAGCCCCTTTGAGCCTAAACCTTTTCATTTCATAACCCAAACCAAAAACCCTTTTTACCCACCAAAACCTTTTTCATTTTTAACCCTTTGTTTTAGTAACAAGTTCGGTTCTTCATATGATTTTTCAAAAAAAAAAAAAAATTTGTTGATGATGAAGCAAAAGAAAATAAACAAACAAGTTCATCAAAAAAATAACTTTGTTTGAATAAATAGCTTCATCAAAATAAAAGTTATGAAAATAGAAAGTCTTACGAAAACCGACACTTGTTACGCTTTTCGCCCTTTTTCTACTAACCACCAACCCAACCACCTACCTTTAACCCAAGCCTAACCCTTAACCCACAAAGTCCTCTTGATATTTACAAAGGTATATAAGTTAAAAGGGAGGAGGATTGATTGCTTGGCAAGCCTATGGTAGGAGTAAGTTCTATGCCGCTCTCGAGTGATCCACAAAAATACATTTTCGGCCGAGTGTTGAGTGATCCCCGTGAGGTATGTGAACTTGTATATAAATAGGATTTTACAAAGGCATGTTATGCCCTAATAAGTAATTTATCTTATGAAAAGTTTTTAATAAATCATGACGAATAGGATTGTAAATAAATAAAAAATAAATTAAATAAAGAATCTTGGAAATCCCGACACTCTACGACAAGCCCAAAACCTTCTTTTCTACCCATTCCATTTGGGAGTGTAAATAGCCACATATTAAAGAGTTTTGCTTAAGGACAAACAAAGATTCAAGTGTGGGGGTATTTGATGTGTTCAAATATTAACATATAAATTTCATCAAATGAGGCATAAAACTAACAATTTTTTAGTACTAATGTTGGAAAAAGTGTGCTTTTGTCTTCCTTTTGTATTTTCAGGATTAAATGAGCTCAAATTAACAAAAGAAGTAAAAAGACACCAAAATCTAACATAAATACAAGAAAAGGAGCAAGACATGGCGTGCCCGACCCCACAACAGCATCTTCCCAAGCAAAACAAGAAATCAGAGGCCTGAACACGCCCCGTGCTCAGCCAGCACGGGGGCGTGCCCAAGTGTCAGCAGAAAAGACAAAGTGGTAGAAGCTTCTATTGCCCACCACGGGCCGTGCTCAGCGGACACGGGGCCGTGGTCAGCGGACACGGGGCCGTGGTCAACTATAAGATTCGCACAATCCAGGCAAATCTTCATAGTACAAAGATTCTTCTGCACACGGGGTCGTGCTCAGCGGAGACGGGGGCGTGGTCAACTAATAAGACAAAGCTGTATTTAATGAAGAAAGAGAGGATGTGGACACGGGGCCGTGCCCACTGGACACGGGGTCGTGCCCACTGGACACGGGGCCGTGCCCGAGCTTCTGTTCAGCCTATAAATAGAAGTGCTTGGCTCAAGCTCAAACCATCTGTTGGTCCCGTTGATACAGGATCTGATCTTAGGAACAAGATGAATCGATTTCGTCTTAGTGTGCGGAATCCATTAAGACAAATCACAGATTTATGCAACAGAGAATTCAACGTTTAACTTCTTCTCTGTTCGTTCTATTAATCGTTCTGAAAGTCACAAAGTTCCGGTGAACGTACAGACTACCCGTGCGTGTGTCAAAAGTTCTTACAATGTTGCACCAGACCTACTATTTATAGACAGACTCAGGACACTAATAAGTGTTGTACGTGCGGGTGGGCTACCCGTACGTATGACTCACCCGTACGTGTGATCATCCGTGCGTATGACTTATCCGTGCAGATAAGTCATCCGTGCGTATGACCATACGTGCGTATTGCCATCCTTACGAGTTAAACTTGTCCCAAACAACACTTTTACATTCAGACCCTATTCCTGAGTTGTCCTGCTAACTACATACATACAATCCGACAATAAACATAAACACAGAACAAAATATGACTACATGCTTACGGAAGCTACAGACGTAATGTACTAACAGACTCCCCCTCGAATGTAGTTGTAGTACCTTCCAGCATAGTCTTTTAATTCCTTCTGTTGCGTCTTCGCTCACGCGCTTTCTCTATTCTTTTCTGAGCCTGTTCTTCCAACATTCTTTTTCTCTTTTGTCTTCCCTCAGTCAACCACCAATGTCTGTAGACAGGATCTCCATCACGTTTCCGTTCCCATTTTGGAATTTTGTTTTCTTCAGATTCTATTGGTGTCTGATCTGTTGGAGGAACAATTCCCAAATTACGTCTTCCTCGTTTAGCAGCTCTTTCAGCAATCTTCTTGAAATGTTGTTCACGCTTGTATACTTTCAAAAACTCATCAATCTCTAGATCTCTCCATTTAGTCTTCCAGTATCTTCCAGAGTTGATGTCTTTCGCGTAACAAACATCCACAACCTTTTGATATTGCAAAGCTTGCTCTCGATCAGGTCTCTCGTATACTATCTTGTTGTAAAACAAACAATCAATATCCTTCTTTGAGCAGTTAACAAGCCACATAGGATCTAACACACAGATCCTTCTAGCTTCTCCTGTGGACTTGTTGTTTAACGAGATTATTGCTTCAGCTGTAGCTTGATTATACAACCACCCTTCAAACTCATCGTGGAAATCTTGCTCCATTGCTCGTAATGGCATGTTCTTCAAGCAGCTTGGAGGTTTGATATCCAGAGTGATATCCTTCTCACCACTTTCTAGAATTCTGACAATTCGTTGAGGAAAGTGTGGTTTCCAATCAGGATATCTTTTCTCAGCTTGTAGCTTTACATAATTCCATAATCTCTGATCGTGCTGCTTCACATCTAACCCATGGTAGAACTCTTTGATGTTTTTTGTTTTTACTAACTCATCTATATCCCACCAAGGCAAAGTTTTGATATCAGCTAAGAACTCAAAGTACTGTACTCCCTGTTCTCTTCTGATAGCATAGACTTTCAAGTCTTCCAAATACCCCCATGAGAGAATGTCACCCCAAGAGAGTTCTTTGTTATGTGTAAAAAATTGAAGTGCCCGAAGTTTCTTTCTCTCTTTTGGCATGACTTTGTACCATTTCTTTCTTTCTTCTGCCAAATTTTCTCTCGAAATAGTATCTGGAATACCTTCTGCTGACACTTTCTCCACTATCTTCCTTCTGATTTCATCAACATTTCGGTCTTTAAACATTTCCGTCAACGAAGGAAATGTTGCATCGATCCCAGAGTAATGAAACTGAACTTCATCATCAGATGAATCTGAAGCATCTTCAATTATTACATCGTTGTAATTATCAGCTTCAAATGCATATCTGGTCTCCAATACATCTTCAGAAGTTTCAGGAATCTCGTCTTCAATATCGAACTTAAATTTACCTTCTTGTAAACCCAATTCTTCTAACATTTCTTCCCTTGTTCTACTAACCTCAATCACCTCTTGACTTTTATCTTGTAAGAAAATGACAGTGGGATTTGTAAGGAATACCTGATCTGAATGTTGATTTCCAGAAGAGGAAGTTTCTTGATGATCATCATCTTCTTGCTCGTTAATCTGATCATTTAGAAACTCTTCTATCCTTTGCTCATTAATAGAATTCTTCACAATCAATCCTGACGAACCTTGATCATCGTCATCATTCTTCTTATCTTTCTGGTTATTATCGTCTTTCTTATCTTCATCGTTTTTCTCCTCATCTTCATCTTCGTCATCATCTACAAGAAGTTCTTCATCTGAATCACTAACAACCTCTCCACGAGCCTTCTTTGCTTCTTTTCTCCTTCTCATAACTTTCATTCTGTAAAGACCATCTTTTGAGTTGAGAGGCATAATGTAAGCATCACCAACAAGAACAAACTGCTTTGTCTTCCATTCAAGTAGTAACACTTCTTTGGCCTTTTTCTTCTTTTGAGTAACAGCAACTCTACGAATGATTTCTTCATAATCAATTATTTGAGAAGGCCCTCCAACCAACATGAAATCTTGATCTTGTACAACTTGTTCTTAAGTATGTTGAGCATCAATCATTTCAGCATCATCTTGAAGAGAGGAACCACCAGCTTCTTGAACATCTTCAACTATACTTTTGTTCTTTTGTACACCATCCTCAGCCAGTCTTCGTTCTCTTTCAAGTCTTCTCTCTTCTACTTTCTTTACTTCAATTTCATTGTAAGCAGCATGAACATCCTTCTTCAAAAGATTTTCTACAACAGAATATAACATCTTGAGTTGTTCATCTTTCATCATTTTGTCAGCTTTCATGGCTTCTATCTCCAACTTCATTATTTTCATTTCGTTTGAAGTAGATTCACTCATTTCACTGACCACCTGATTGAGTGTTTGATTTACATCTTGGAGATTCTTGTTCAATGAAGAAATTTCTGCCAGAAGAGCTTCAATCACTTTAGTGTTACTTTCACCATCTTCCTTTATCTTCTTTATGGTGCGTTCATCTTGAATTATCACCGTTCTAAGTTGATCATGAGCTTTCATTATCTTCTTCACTTGTTCTTTTAAAAGATCACGTTCATTTTCAGCTTTTTCTTTTTCTTTCTCAAGATCTTTGACTTTTTGAGCAAGAACTCTTACTGCATCATTGTTGAATAAGTCATCATCAAAATTTAGATCTTCCAACGGATCTCCTGAAGCAGATGGTATATGGCTAAAGAAATCTTCTGAATCTTTTGGCCGTGAAGACGATTCTGGAATCTCTATTGTTTCTGGTACATTTGGAAATTGTGAGGAAAAGACTCCAGCATCAGTAACTTCAATGTAGTCATCATGACTAGTCTGCTTTTCTGCTTCTGTTTCTTGTTGTTGTGGAGATTCAACATGTTGAGTATTTTTGCCATCATGTTCCTTTTGAACTTGACTTTCTCCTTTTCTTGCTCGAACACTTCTTGGGATAAGACCTGCTACAACAGCTTTTCTTTTCTTGATTTGTTTAATTGTATTCTCAGGATCATAAGTTGTATCTTCTTCATCTGATCCCTTCCTTTTCTTTGGTATCCTTTTCTTTAACTGAACTTTTCCTTTGCCAAGAGTAAGAGAATCAAGTTCAGATTCTGATATAGTGGTTTCAGAATCATCATCACTTGAAAGATCTTGAATGACTCCTTCTTGATCTTTGACACCTTCTTGATCTTTAACTCCTTGAGCAGCGTCCTCATTTTTCTTTAAGAAACTTTCAAGAGATTGTGATAATAACTCAGTTCCTTCTTGAATAACAACTGACGGCTCCAGAACTTGTTCATCTATCAACTTGTGCTGCTGTTTTCTAGAAGTTCCTGCAAAACAGATGTTTGACATCTTTTATTAGAAATTTTTATAATATAAAATTCTAATTTCCTTGTAACTCCCCCTTTCACAATACCCTTTTTCACATTCTTTGGAATAGAAACTGCAGGGGACGTCTTTGGAGTTCTCTTCCTTTTTCCATCTTTGACACACCACCATCTTGTATCCTTCTTATAGAACAAACTCATCTTGTCATCTTCATTATCAGAATTGTTGTCTTCATGTCTCCACGCATCATTCTCTGGAGCTACATAATTTGGATTTGAAATTTTGCAGATCATTCTCTTTGCTCCAGGATTTGGACCTTTGATCAATCTGCTGATTGTATCTGGTGTCATGTGCCTTAGACCCAAAATGTCACTGCTTTTCTTTTCTAAACCTTGAAACTGATCATCTATCAACATCTGGACAAACCTAGGATACATAAGAAACCTCTTGCTTCCATCCTTTATATTCTCAGTCATGTGATCAAAGATTACTTGAGAAATATTGTATGGTCTGTTCAGAACAAGACAAGCAATGATATTCATGATGTAATCTTGAGTTTCATCATATCCACCTTTTCTGTGTGACAAAGCATGAAGCACACAATGAATCATGAACTTATAAGCATGGCTAAAACTTGTCTTCTGCATTCTTCCATTCACACTTCCAGCAAAACCCATCCTACACCACAATCCTTTTACTAAACGTTCAGAAACTATGGTTGGATCACTATCATTGTCTCCTAAATTCAACACTCTCCTTATGATACCAACAGTCACTTTCATTTCTAAATCTACATCTTTTCCATTCTCATATTTCTTTGATACAGCTGAATAAATGGTCTTATCACTTTCTTCGTATCTTGCAGCAGTCCAAAAACGTTTCACATGTGATTCATATACTACTGTCTTATCAGTTAAGGCCTTAGAAATTCTACTTTCCCTCAAAAATTTTGCAACATCTTGAACTACTGTGTTTTCGGTATAAACGCCATCCAAAGCACAATATATATTATGAGCTTTATCCCAATCCTGCAGAAATTTTATTCATTTTAAAATTTTGGGATCTCAAAATATTTTGTCAAGAAAAACTTGTTGCAAGATATAACACTTGAAGAGTTATCCGTACGTATGACATGTTTGTGCGGATAAGATGTCCGTGCGGACACCTTGTCTACATCGTGTATAGCCACCCGTGCGTACAGCATAGCATTGTCACGGATTGTCATCCGTGCGTACAACATAGCATTGCTTCGGATTACCATCCGTGCGTACAGCCTGTCCTTGACACGGATTGTCATACGTGCGTACAGCATTACTTGTCAAGTATTACTATGCACACGTACAACATGCCATTGCTACGGATTACCATACGTGCGTACAGCATGATGTGTCACGGATTGCCATACGCACGTACAAGTTGTACGTGCAGATACAATTCACAGATGAAGAACATTTTATAAACACCAAAAATTTCTATGTCAAAATTTAAAATTTGAACATAGATCTTCACAGAGAATGTTAAAACGATCAAAACCCTATGTTCAACAAAGTCTAAAATGTCCTGTACACAGATCAATTTAACAAAAAACTACCCGACACTTTCGTACCAATTAAACATCAGATCTGTCAGATTTTAGCATGTTATAACACAAATTAATCCGGTAAAAACCTAGATCTAAGCATTCTAAACAAGAATCTATGATTTGTTCATGACAAAACGAACTAACACAGGCTAGATCTGAGATTTAAAGCTCCGAAAGTACAGATACGTGATGAACAGCGACAAACAGACATTGAACAATGGATTATTACAGATTTAAGTTTAGAAAAACATACCTTTGCCATTGCTAATGTTGTTCAAACCAACGAAAACAACAATCCGTGCAAAAGATTCCGAAATCAGAAAGTCAAAGTGTGAGAGAGAAAGAGTGTTGTGCGTGCGTATAGCTTTGACTGACTCTTTGACTCTCAATTTATACAATCATCAGACGCGTATGGTCACCCGAGCGCATTGCCATCCGTGCGTATGGCTATCCGTCCGGATGAACATCCGAATGAAGCACACTTTACTTTTTCAATGAAAACTTTTATTTTTCTCAACATTTGTCAGATTTTAGAAATCCACTTAAATTGCTTGGTTCAAATTAATGACCCAAGGAACTTAATTTGTCGACCAAGTCCAACTTAATGACCTTGGTTGACCTGAAGCAAAACATACTGACTTTTGAAAATTTTGTTCAAACATTTTTCTGAAAAAAAATTACAAGTATCAACTTAATGAACTTGTGTTTCACACTATCAATTACAGATTAGTCAATATTAGCTCCAAACTCATCTTCCAATCCAGAAACTTCCTGCATCTTCTATCACTTTCAAATCCGAAGATCAACTATCCACTTTGGTTTGTCGTAAAAATAAAGCAGAAAAATAAAATCTTTTTGGGATTTTTAATGAAGCAAGAAGAATAAAACAGAAAGCAGTAAAAGTAAACTATTTACAAACATATTTTTGGTGAGCGTGTTAGGGAATCATATCAGCTTCCGACAAGTCATAAGTACCATTAAGCTTAATTTCATGCTAAACATTAAGCAATTCACCTCGATTGTCGATATACTGATCCATCTTAAATTTTTACACACATTTCAATCTGTTCAGGATATGATTTTAGTGTTTTAGAGACTTAAACTTATACATGTGTCCCACCTCTTGAATATACTCCCGTATCCAGAATCTCAATAATCAGTCTTACAGGTGAGTATACATCAATGATATCTGTACATAATTTAGGTATGCGAGGGCCGAGGGATCTCAGGTCGATACTTCCGTATACGCAGAGAGATATCGGCTTCGACTTTACGGTGTGTCCCCTTTAGAGGATCTTTTTGCTACAACAACAGCGTTTATCAATTTTATTGTTTCAGCATGCTGAGGGTTTTAATGCTATGTTTCAAGCATTTGCAGAAAGTATTATCCAGGGACTAGGTCAGAACTACCGTTCAGCAGAAGTCCCGGAATAATACCCCAGACATCATTGAAAATAAAGACCTAGTATATCAGATTATGAAACCTTTCAAACGAGATTTCAGGGGTTACCTATATATCCAAGTGGTGTTCCCCACGAAATAAGCAAGTAAGATTTTAGGTTTATATCCCGAACAAATCTACTAAATGTGTAAAAACCTATCGACACATCATTAGTGAGACTGTTTAACGTATTTGAACTTTCCATTTCTTTAGCGTACAGTAACTGACTAGCTGATGTACTATCATTTTCCCTTTTTACACAAACTCTTTTTGAAATTTTATCATGTTTTTGGGTTTTTGAAATTTTCTAATGTTTTTGGCTTTTTTTCGAATTTTTTATTGTTTTTGTATTTTCTGAAAATAAAACTACTATCTCCCCCTAAAAACCAAAACAAGTAAAAATTCGACAAACCATTGCAGATTGTTTCTCAACATCATCTATAGTGGCACCTTCATCAACGCCAACAATTTCCTCCGCATCCGATAACAACTTCATACCATTAAGTTTCAAAAGATATTTAAAGCGAGTTTTGTCAAAAGCTTTGGTATGTAAGTCAGCTTTTTGTTCATCGGTGTGGATTTTCTCAATTCGTATCAACTTCTTCTCGAAACAGTCTCGGATGAAGTGATGACGAATTTCAATGTGTTTTGTTTTAGCGTGATGAATAGGATTTTTTGTTATGTTAATTGCTGCCTCATTATCAACAAAAATAGGGGTGTTAAGAAATTGCAAACCGTAGTCTCTCATCTGTTGCTGGATCCACAGTATCTGAGAGCAGCAGCTGCTAGCAGATACATATTCGGCTTCACAAGTGGATAAAGCGACAGAGGTCTGCTTCTTGCATTGCCAGGTGACCAATCGTGGTCCGAAAAATTGGCACCCCGCTGTTGTTGATTTAGCATTCACTTTGCAGCAACCGAAGTCAGAATCAGAATATCCTTCGAGCGTGAAATTGCCATCTTTTGGATACCACAACCCCAGAGATGGAGTTCCTTTCAGGTAGCGTAGAATCCTTTTCACTATTATCATGTGCGAAGCTCTAGGATTTGACTGAAATCGAGCCGCGAGGCAGGTTGGATACATAATATCCGGTCTTGATGCCGTCAAGTACATTAACGAGCCGATCATGGATCGATATAATGTCTCATCTACCTTCTCTCCGGTGAGATCAGGATTTATTCCATGATTCGTTGCTAATGGGGTGGACATTGATGACATTCCTGACATCCCGAATTTCTCCAGAACATCATGAACGTATTTTGTTTGATGTATGAAAGTTCCTTCGGGAAGTTGATCAACTTGAAGTCCCAAGAAGAACTTCATCTCACCCATTGATGACATTTCAAACTTTTGCTTCATAACTTGTTCAAAATCTTTGCAGAGTTGCTCATTTGTTGACCCGAAAATTATGTCATCCACGTAAATTTGGACAATCAGAAGATGCCCGTCGACTTCTTTTGTGAAAAGAGTGGCGTCTATCTTTCCTCGAATGAAGTGGTTGGCTAACAAATGTTGAGACAAGGTCTCATACCAGGCTCTCGGGGCCTGATGTAAGCCGTACAACGCTTTGTCAAGGAGATAAACTTTATCTTTGTGAATTGGGTCGGTGAAGCCCGGTGGTTGTCCGACATAAACCTCCTCTTTCACCTTGCCATAGAGAAACGCCGACTTCACATCTAACTGAAAAACTTTGAATCCTTTCCATGATGCAAATGCAAGGAAGATTCTGATTGCTTCAAGTCTTGCGACAGGGGCATATACTTCGGTGAAATCTATCCCCTCCTGCTGACTGAAACCTTGGACAACGAGTCGAGCTTTGTTTCGAATGATAACTCCTCGATCATCCCTCTTGCATTTAAATACCCATTTGGTATTAATCTTTCGGTGACCATCTGGCAAATCTACTAGCTTCCATACGCCAAGCTTCTCGAATTGGCTTAACTCCTCCTGCATAGCATTTACCCATGAATCTTCAGTAAGCGCCTCTTTATATGTCCTTGGTTCTATCTGCGAGATAAAACAACTTAATGAGAATTCAGTTTGTAAAGGAGCAACTGTTGAGTAAAAACATGTAAGCCCTTGATCAAGTTGTCTTCGAGTGCGGACGCCTGATTGCAGTTCTCCTATTATTAGTTCCTCAGGATGATAAGAAAGCGTTCTTGGCATCACTTCGCCTGATACATCTACTTCACTCTCCAAATTTGTAACGTTTTGATCAGCAACTTGTTCACTAACTGGAATAGTTTGATTTGAAAACTGGATTAGCTCCCCCTCAGATTCTGAATCATCATGATCGAATATTGGTCTGTTTTCAGATTCTTGATTGACATTTTCTACAGTCTGATTTTCTTGAGCAACATCATTTTCAACATCGTCATGTTCTCCAGCATTGCTTGGACCTGCCTCGTTATCATTTGAGGCTTGTCGTTTTTGAAAAGATTCTGCTGGAAATCTTTCGTCTTCATACTCTCTAAGAATATCCAACTCATCAAAGAACTCTGGTTCTTCTTCCATGTTGAAAGACTCCCACAAAACATCATAATTGAAACGCCATGAGTCGCCCGGATTTTGTGGAGGCATTGTGTGACCTTGGCATTCAACATTTTGAGCTTCAATAATTCGCTTTAGACTTGGAACGAAGACTCGTCGTAAAGGACTTGCATATCCCACAAATATTCCTTCAAAACTCTTCGGACCCATCTTTCCAAAAGGTTCTAGAACTGTACAGGGTGACCCGAACGGTTCAAGATACTTCAAATTCGGTTTTCGATTATTAATCAACTCAAAGCATGTTTTGTTGAATTTCTTGACAGTTAGAACTCTGTTGAGCGTGTAGCATGCGGCGGAAACAGCTTCTGCCCAGAAATTTATTGGTAACTTTGAATCAGCAAGCATTGTTCTAGCCGTTTCAATCAGTGTTCTGTTTTTACGTTCTGCAACTCCATTCTGTTGTGGAGTGTACAGAGCACTGAACTCATGCAAGATACCCCTTTCATCACAATATTCTTCCATATTGTTGTTTTTGAACTCAGTACCATTATCACTTCTAATTCTTCTGATACGCCTTTGGTACAAATTTTCAATCTTTTTGAATAGCCCCCTCAATCTGTCAAAGGTTTCCTCTTTTGACTTCAAGAATAGCACCCATGAGAATCTGGAATAATCATCAGTGACCACAAGACAATAAAGTTCTCCAGTAATACTCTTGACATTCACAGGACCAAATAGGTCCATGTGAAGTCTCTCCAACGGTCTTGAGACTGAATTGACTTGCTTTTTGGGGTGTGACTTTTTCTTTTGTTTGCCTTTCATGCAACTAATGCATTCTTGTTCCAGATGAAAACCTTTAATGTGAACTCCCAGAACCAAATCATTGTGCACAAGATGATTCATTTTACGAAGATGAATGTGCCCCATCTTACGATGCCACAACTTTGATTCTTTCTCTGTTGCTCTTGAAACAAAACAGTGTGCTTGACCCGTTGTTGTAGTTGCTACAGTCATATCTAAAACATACAGATCATTCACTCTAGGAGCTCTCATGATGATCCATTCTTCAGGAATAACAAACCCTGGTTTCAAAATCAAACACTCTTTGTCTGTGAAGTGAGTAGTATACATCCAGTCACATATCTGTGAGATACTTAGCAGATTATTTTCCAGCTCAGCAATGTAGTTAACTCCCTCAAACGTGACGATCCCATTGGATAACGTTCCTTCACCAATAATTCTACCACCTTGGTTACCCGCGAACCCCACATAACCTCCATTAAAATTTCTGACATCATACAGCAGCGCTGTCTTTCCAGTCATGTGCCGAGAAGCTCCACTATCCATAATCCAACGTGAGACGGATCTCGGAAGCTCCTGCACATGTAAAAAAAACATTTAATGAGATTTTGATGCTACCCAAGCCTCTTTTGACTCAGGTAACTTGAAATTAAGGTGAGTTGTTTTAGTGTAAAGTGGCGGAAAGTTTTTATCATTCATTTTAAGGCTTTCAGCAGTTCCAACTTCAACCTCTTTGAATAAGAAAAATTCGTCTTTTTGAGGTTGATTAGCTGGTTGATTTTTCTTCACCACATACTTCTTTTCAGAAGTCGATTTCTGTTTCTCATAGAACTCCAAAGGTACATACTTCTTCTTGGTAGAAGATGATGATTTTTCAGTTTCAGACACCTTTGATGAATCAACTTTCTTTTCGACAATTTTTGGCTTCCATGTTTGT
>JARYGA010006455.1:0-43343 GCA_030545235.1 Helianthus tuberosus
TGTCTCCTAAGTTAATATGCCTTAAACATGTTGTGATATCAGTAAGATAATTTCCGTTATGCCCAAAACGAATTTAAAACCAATTTATGCCCCAGAGGGGTATTTTGGTCATTTTAAAGGTTATAAAAGAGATTAAACATTAATCTGAGATTCAGGTCTGATTTAATCAGTAAAAATGCTTAATTTAATAAGTTATATCAATAGGGTATTACATCTATGTGAAGTTTATTATTTATAACCAAACTATGCACCGGAAGGGCATCTTGGTAATTTCACATAAGGTTTAAAGGTCAAATTTGGAAATCTGAGTTTAAAACTTTTGCTTACTGTTAAAGTATAAATGTTTACTTAAAATATCAGTAGGTATCAAGTCGTATATATTTAAAATAGTTTTAATACATACTATGCGCTTAACCTCATCTGATAAGGCGGTTTTTAAGTGATTTCCGGGTTTTTAAGGAAAAGCTGATATTTTTATTATTCCAGAAAGCTTAAAATGTTTTATTTATCTTATAAAATCAGTAGCAAAAGGTTTGGGGTCAAAATGTTTTGTAAAACTCAATTTATAAGCCAAAAGGGCAAAACCGGCAATTACCGAATCAAGCCTAGAACCCTATGTTATGCTCAGCCTAAAAATAAATAAAAATCTTCAAAAATCCCAAAATATTATTTTATATCAATAGGTAAAAAGTTTGGTATCAAAAATCGGGTTTAGATAGGATATACGCTAGTTATGCCGTTTAATTAATAAAAAGCTTTTCATTTACGCTAATGAGCATAACTCCTAGTCTAGACCTCAAATTGATGTCAAATTTTAGGGACAAGTTTATAAATCAGTAATAAAGATTATGGTCCTCTCATATTTTCAAAATTCTTGTTTTAGGGTCAAAAGGGCATAATGGTCAACGATTAGGCATATAACGGAAACATGCAAATGAATAGGATAACTAAGGATCCAGGTTGTATTACCTCAGACGGTTATACTAACCTATAACATGGTCCTCAAGGAATCCTAAGGCATATCTAAACTAAGCTAAATAGGGTCAGAACTGAAAGTCAAAGCAAAAGTCAACTTTTGCGACTTTCGGTTCCGAACCGAGCCTATACTTAGAATTTGTCGGGTTGAATCATGCTTAGGCATGTTCAACTAATATTTACCAAGTTATTAAGGTGAGAAAACTGATGTTATGGTTTTGATATTAATTTTATTTGACCCGACAATTTAACTAAGTAAACGTGGTAATTAGGAGGTGCCCTTTTGAGGGTTAAACACCTACCTAATTACGGTCACATAGCCATGTTCGATACGAGCAATGGCTCAACCGTTTAAAAGTCAATACGTTCATCAAAACGCTTAACTTTTCGGCTATAACCGCTAAACAAAATAAACTTAGCACGAAAGGACACTTACAAAGGGTCCAAGCAAGGAGGGTTGATCCTAAATTCTTAGGTATGAAGAGCAAAGTCTCCAACTTAGAGAATTCAAGATCAAGGTGTGAGTTTGGGGAAAGTTAAGGTGGGTATTTATAGGTTTTTCAGAACCGTTAAGATCGTTCATCGATAAACGTGATCAAATCTGGACCGTACACCTTTACCCACTATTTTATGATACAATGTGCAGCCCCTAGGATTGAAAATACCATGTGCAAAGGCTGGAAACAAGCTGGAACAGGCTGGCAACAGCTGGAAATCAGTTTTTCTGTTCTGGGGGACTCACACAGCCCGCGTAAGAAACACAGGCAGCCTACGCGGCCCGCCTGGCAGTCCAGAACTGCACAGCATCTTTCAGAAATGACATAATTGGTCCCTGTGTGCATAAAAGGTCATTTCAGGCACGTTTAAGGCCCGTTAACCTTATTTTAAGGCTCCAAAATGATGTTTAAACATAGGGGACATGAAACATGCTCAAAAACATGTCGGATATCGGTTCGTTTGGTCGTACGGTCACGTTGTTCGCCTAATTACGACAAAACACGAACGGACGCGAAAAACGATCCAAATTACACGACGAATGGAATTTTATCATCACGAACACTAAAATAAAATATTTTAGTGCTTACATAAATTTTTGGATACCCGGGTATACTCAGAATGGAAGATACGCGCGAAAATGCAAACTTGTGCACTTTTTGACACTTTTAGTCCCTGGTGGACTTGAAAGTTTATTTTTGCGCATCAAACACATCTAAGCCTATATCTAAGCTATATAAAGAGTAAATAGTGTATGTTTAACTTATGGTCATATTCCGGAAGGTCTGATTCTATACGAATCGACATACTTTTGTAGTTTGACGCAATTAGTCCTTTAATTGGGCAAAGTAGCGCGAACTGTCATTTATTGATATCCAAGCCTTCCGTGGCCCATAATGGGCATTCCCAAGTATGTACTTAAATATTGCGCAAACTTGCGCATCTTATCATTTATTAGCATTGAAGCCTCATCTAATCCATATTAGGCATTCTTGAAAGTATTATTGAACATCACGATGCTTCAGGTTTGCTAAAAGGTCATTCAGAGGTATAATTAAACATATTGACACTTTTAGTCCCTTTAACTTGAAAAGTTGCGCGTAACTTTACTTATAGGCATAAAAACCTTAGACGGCCATTATTTGGAATTCCCGAGAGTATAATCAAATATCATGAAGCTCCTGGTTTGTTAAAAGGTTGCTCAGAGGTAAGAATTAACATGTTGACGCTTTTAACCCTTCATTGCACAACTTTTAATTAATTACGCAAACGGCTACACTCGATCAATAAGTGGCTCATTTGTGAATATAATATCGTGAGAGGTTATTTAGAAACTTATTTTAGGTATGCTAACACTTCCAGTCCTTTCATAATCAAAGTTTTTGATTTTTCGAAAAATTAGTCCCTTAAGTTCAATGTTTGACTTCATTAGGGTTTATTACACGTGTCAATACTTCATTGGACGTGATTTTACGAGGTGTTACATCCTCACCCCCTTAAAAGAAATCTCGACCTCGAGATTTGCTTAAGTAATGGAAGTACTCTCTGTCGGACAATGGATTTAACTTCCACAGCCTATTTGGGCCTCTAGAGGCGTCCTAAATGATCTTTATAATAGGTTCATGTTTTCTTCCTTAGATTCCAATCCTGACGATCCTTAATTGATATGGGTTTCTTATCATATCATAGATACGCATATCATTATGTGATAATGCTTCTCGACTTATTGGTGGAATACATACTTAAATCATTAGTGTGGGTCACATTGCGAGTTCCACCATGTTCCATAAATAGGTTTTAGTTTATAAGCTATTGACCTTTGATGTATTCGGTTTCCTCGAATGATCCTATATACAGTCCGAGCTTAACTAGCTTGTTGTATAAAATTTTCAGTACACCCTTCTTAGAGCGATACTTTCAATTGATCCTTATTCCTTATTAAGGACTTAAGAGAGTTGTGACTTTTATCGATCCTTGATTTTCCACCGACTACTGGCAACTTTCAGATGATTATGGATTTGTATGATCTTATTCGTTGTTTCCCAGGCAACTTTCAAATCCTGATAATCTTACCAATCTTCTGTCTAACAACAAATGTTTAACATTCTATCTATACAAGGTCTCCAAGGAGCAGCTTGATACTTACATAAAAACTATATAGAAAAGCTTATTTTTAAGGTGAGATGGTTATTCCAACCAATGCTTAAAACTAATCTCAAGGAATAGCTAAACCTTACAGCTAGTCGAACAAATCGATGATCCTGGGCAGCTGATGGCGATTCTTAATTGTTGTCTAAGTAGGGTTGCGGTAATCAATGCATAAGTAAAATGAACCGTCTTTCTTAATTAATAATACTGGATTCTCAGAATATTGAGTTAGGCTTTATGAACCTATATTTTTAAACTTACTTAATCAAGGATTTCGATTATTCCATAATCAACATGGAGTTTTTACAATACTCCAGCCCAAAGCGGGATGTTAATCTTAACTCTACCTGCCTCAGGAGGTAAACAGGGTAAACTTGGAGAAGATAGTCAAGGCGCAAGGAGGTTACAGAGATTTTCCAATTCTCAGGCTCTGGTTCATTTATCATGGTCTGCGTCAGATAAGTGACACATTCGCGTTACGAGTCCACGGATTCCTTACTCAGGGACATTTACTTGGATAATTTCATTTTAGATATCTTCTTTGAATACCATTAGCTGACTTTAATACCGTATGACCATTGGAATATCTTTGTGGTTCCATGCATTAAACCTCCATACTGATCAGGCATGGAAGCAATCTATGGAACATATTAAGATACACCAATCCTCATATGGCGCTTTTGTCGTACCATCTGGTATTCGCAATCGATAGAGATCGAGAGATATCAATTACTTATGATGATGCACTTCATCTGGAGAGAGGGTACACTAGAATTTCATGACTGAATATTTTTGACAGGAGCAGAAGAAATGGTTCCTATGATTTTCTCCTGTAAGCTTTACCTTACACTTAATATCTAGGGTTCTCATGGAAGACTTTAAGAGTTTGCTATACTTACGATCTATGAAGGATTGATTGGTATCCGAATCAAAGCAGAACTCTTAGCGTTTTATTATACTTCATATTTTATGCTTAGGGTTCTAACAGGCAGATTTAATAACTTACAAAATTTATTCCACAAACGACTTATCTGCACCTGAATCAAACAACACCCTTCCATATACATCATGGATAAGGACGTACCGGTTATAACATTTTCATCTTGTATGGCCTCTTTTGCATCCATCTGAGAGACCTTAGCGTTGGTCTTCTTATCTCCCTCCAGCTTCTTAGCCTACTTCGAACAATTTGATTTGATATGCCCTTTCTCGTTACAGTTGTAACAAGTCGCATTTCCTATCTTCTGGCATTCTAATGTTTTATGCTCACTAGATTTGCAGATCCCACAAGCCCTGGGCTGCGACTGGGATTTTGATTCGAACCTGCATTTCCCATAATGGCGCTTCTTGCAGGTCGTGCATGTAAGTTTCTGGTTGGACTTTTGTTTGTTCATCTTTTTAGAGCTCTGGGAGTTATCTTCCTCCCTTTTCCTTTTTAGTTCACCCTTTACACTAGAGGCATGAACAAGATCCTCCTTATGAGTAAGGAAATGTGGTCCTAGGTAAAATTTGGAGCGGGTAGCATGGGGCTCCTTGAACTTTTTCACGGCCTTCTTCACAGCTTTTCCAACAGCTGCGTTTATCATAATTTGCAGAACATCTTTGGAAATTCTGAGGTTCACTATTGTATCATCATTAGCATGTGTCGCATCGTCCATAACATGATCAACGGCTGTCTTATCCGAGTTTGTCATACTCGATACTTGGTTCCTAACACCAAATAAAACAATTACTTAGTTGCAATCTAACAATTGCTATTCATCATCCTGATGACCTAACATATACTAACCATGGTATCATTAAACCATACAGGCTAATACAGTATGAATATTCTTAATGAATATCATGTAGATATGTGTATATATCAATGATACTTAGCCTAGGCAATAAAAGACCATTAATCGCAATTAAGGTTTGGACCTAGTCCATCAACTTTTTGACAGGGGATCAAATGTCACATCTGTCCTGATCATATTGATGATTTTGGATAGCTTGAAAGCTTGTCGCAAGGATATTGGAGAAGAGTAATTCCTAATAGATATAAAATATCCATCTAAGATTGTTGAAGCAGTCTCTAAAGTATCATCGGCAAATTTTACCTCGCGTTATATATCTAGAGTCCTAATCAGGCTGATACAACGGCGTACAACAATTATTGTCCATAATAGACTTTTCTGCGCCAGAATCAAATGAATTCCATATAAGCATCATTGATAAGGAAATGTACCTTTTTATCATGTCATCTTCCTATACTGCCTCCTGGGTGTTCATCTGGAAGGCTCCCGCGTTCACCTTCTTGGCCTCTTCAGGCTTCTTCTGATTCCTAGGGCAGTTAGTCTTGATATGCCCCTTCTCGTTGCAACCATAACAGGTTGCATCTTTCAATTTCTTGCAATCCAAGGTCTTATGCTCCTTGGACTTGCAGATTCCACAAGGTAGAGGTTGAGATTCAAATTTGCATTTCCCCAGGTGGTATTTCCTACATGTTTTGCACTAGGTCTTTTCACTCGACTGCTGGTTACCCTTTTTAAACCTGGAACTCTTCCTATGATCAGAGTTCCCCTTTTTCTTCTTATCGGAGCGATGAGAACCCTCATCCTCTTTCTTACGCTTCCCTTCTTCAGAAGTTTTGGCAGCCTTATTTCTGACTACGTCGAGTGTGAGAGATAGTGACAGATCTGCCGCTGACCTGAATGTAGTAGGTCTCGATGCTTTCATGCTTGCCTTGATTTCTGGGGCTAGACCTCCAATAAAGCGAGCTATACGCTTTGGTTC
Organism: Helianthus tuberosus; assembly: GCA_030545235.1. NCBI lineage: Eukaryota > Viridiplantae > Streptophyta > Magnoliopsida > Asterales > Asteraceae > Helianthus > Helianthus tuberosus. Next base: position 6,394 of record JARYGA010006455.1, read on the forward strand.
CGGTGTGATCAAGTAAGGAACCAATCGAGACATAGTATTGAAATTTGTAAGATATGCCTGGCAATCTAAGTCCTTCATGACTAATGCCAAGAAATCAGTTTCAATTTTCTCAACTTCATGTTGAGGACAGTAATTTTCCTTGATAAGAGCAACAAACTGATCCCATGCCAGATTATACAACGGGATTTTCCCAGTAGCTAGGATTAGCGACCTCCACCAAGCTAGAGCTTCTCCCTAAAAAGATTGTGAAACAAACTTCACAATGTCTTGCTTTGCACATCCGCTAATATCAACAACAGTGTCCATCTCATCGAGCCATGTCATGCAGTCGATGGCTCCCTTTTCTCCTGTGAAGTCTCTGGGCTTGCAGGAGACAAAATATTTATATGAACAGGCTTTAACACGTGGTTCTTGATGAAGCACGACCTGTCTGGACGGAACACTCCTCTGATTCGAAGAATGATGAGAATCGCTATTGCGATCTGTATGAGTCTTGGAGGGTTGCCTTGTATGAGGTACAGATAGGGTCCTACTATGGGTACCACTTGATTCATTATATTGTCTGTCAAGAGCTCGAGTAACAGCATTATCTATTAATGCCTGCAGTTCCGCACCAGTTATATTAACTCTGGTAGCATCATTATTCTCCCTCGGGTGGCTGTTAACCTCATCTGATCCGGCCATGTAGCTTGTTTGCTACACAATTATTGACAATGATTTATTTAGAGGTTAGTATGGAATCATCATTTTTGAACGATTCATTAACCATGATAATATAAACCATATTGGTTAATTGGTTAGTTATATTTAATTAGTATTTTCATTATAATTTATCCTAGTCATAAAACATTTAGGATATTTAAAGTGGCGCAAAAGGCCTGGTCACAAAGACAGTTTTTAAATTTTTATACGCCATGATTTCAGAGAATCGAGGCATTAAGGTTTGAACATATTTCATTACCTCTTCTTGACAGAGAGTCAAAGACTACCACTGTCTTTTGTCCCTTAGGACGGTAGGTATGGCCCGTAGGCATTTCATCATTTTAGGGATGATTTATATAAACAAGAAGGGAATTGGAATGACCCAATTTGAGGATGACTTATTGTGATTTTATCGAATCACATTTTTGCCAAGAGTACTAACACGTTGCAGATGTTAACAAGGATTTGAATCTCTTGAATAGGTCCTACCATCTTGGCCTTGTCATATAGGCTAGGTTTACCTTTAAGATTCTTTTTAATATTTAACGCAGAACAAACCTAAACTGAGATGTTAATAAGGATCTGAATCTAATTGAGGAACTGCCATCTTGGCCCTGTTTTTAAAATGACACATGGGCTAGGTCTTGTCTTTTTTTAGATTTTGCCATTTTATTATAATGGTAGATCTTATAAAAGGAATGTTATTATTCATATTTTGTGTTCATCTATAAGGATGTATATAACATTTAGATAAAACATTCCAAGGATTTTTAAAAGAGGTTCAGAATTGCCCTTAAACGGGACTTGAAAGGAATAATGTTGTTCTCGAAGGAACTGAAAGACTAATATGTCCTTATAAGGACTGCTAAGGAAACGACCTTCAGCAAAAGAAGTTTCTTCTTCATTTTATTTCTGAATGCTTTCTCCTTGGTTGCACGTTAATCCTAGTCGCAGTACGAAGCTCGGCCTTCCCTAGGCTTCTGATGGGGAGAATTTCCATTATGGCTTCTTTGCTTGGCGACGTATTAACATATAGAATTGAAAGCAATAATTCTCCGAATAGAGATGAGAGTATTCCTATGTTAAGTCTAGACTCAGAAGGTCAAGGAATGTGCTATTGTGTCATTGAGATTAAACACAAAAGGCTAGTGTTTAATTCACTCAATGTTGGCTCTGATACTAACCTGTCACACCCCGATATTTCCACGTACTACTGGTGGGCCCGGTGGGGAGTATCATGACGTAGTTGATATCATCATAATCAAACAACACAATTTAAATGCACAGCGGAAGCAAAAGAAAAATATATTACAATCCGATTCAAAAGTAATATCAATTATTACAACGGAAAGTAAGATGGATCCACAGGCGGATCAAATAAAAGAAAACTGTTCAACAGACTTTAGGCATCTAGAACTTGCGAGATTCCCTATTAACGCCCTGAGCTCCCAGCCAATTTCGTACAGTACCTGTCACTTAGTCTTTTTGGAAAATACGTCAGTTTACCCTGGTAAATGCAATTAACTGACTCATTTGAAAACATTTATAAAAATTGATTTGAATGCACAAGGCACAAAATATCTTTTATAACTTGGGACAATTATATAAAAATAATCTTGTGTACAGATTTACATGTCCGTTATACATTCAGGGCCCGATGTAGAAACCGAGTCAAGATTAACAGACACGCCACAAGTATAGGCCCACAAGAGAGTGAGATACCGTTTCCCTTAAGCAACTGTCAGGTATACGCCTACACCCCGTGCTTAAGACGTGGCCATTCTATTATAATGATGCTGAGGATATTCGGGACATGGTCATTAACCTCTAAAGGCTTTTATTTCAAACAAGACAGATTAAAGCGGGTTACCTCAATAATTTAATCACAATTCGACTAAACATTCAATACCCGACCAAGCGGTATTATTATAATACCGTATCGCAAGCCCGTATAGGGAAAATAAGTTAAGAGTATTTACCTGAGCTAGCAATGCAATTTATACTCCGTCGTATATCCTAATCAGCAAGCACACGTACTTCTACTGGGGCTCTTAATCTGGAACGAAGGTTTTATTAACCTATTAGATTCCTAACGGGTCTTATTTAAGTCGTAACTTAGACCGGTTAGTTTTTAAGGAAAGGTTTACGGTTCAAAACGCATGATTAAGCGAAGACTGGAATAGAATGTGATTTAGACCCGACAATTTTGGAGACTTGTATAATATGGGTATACTAAACACATTCTGGATTTTCAGACAAAAATGATAAGGTCTGACCCGTTTTGGTCAATTTATGCAAACTAGTTACATAAACCGATCCGAACGTGAAATATGCGTAACGGGTAACCATAAGAGTCATATACAAGTTATCTAAGTTAATATGCCTTAAACATGTTGTGATATCAGTAAGATACCTTCCGTTATGCCCAAAACGAATTTAAAACCAATTTATGCCCCAGAGGGGTATTTTGGTCATTTTAAAGGTTATAAAAGAGATTAAACATTAATCTGAGATTCAGGTCTGATTTGATCAGTAAAAATGCTTAATTTAATAAGTTATATCAGTAGGGTATTACATCTATGTGAAGTTTATTATTTATAACCAAACTATGCACCGGAAGGGCATCTTGGTAATTTCACATAAGGTTTAAAGGTCAAATTTGGAAATCTGAGTTTAAAACTTTTGCTTACAATTAAAGTATAAATGTTTACTTAAAATGTCAGTAGGTATCAAGTCGTATATATTTAAAATAGTTTTAATACAAACTATGCGCTTAACCTCATCTGATAAGGCGGTTTTTAAGTGATTTCCGGGTTTTTAAGGAAAAGCTGATATTTTTATTATTACAGAAAGCTTAAAATGTTTTATTTATCTTATAAAATCAGTAGCAAAAGGTTTGGGGTCAAAATGTTTTGTAAAACTCAATTTATAAGCCAAAAGGGCAAAACCGGCAATTACCGAATCAAGCCTAGAACCCTATGTTATGCTCAGCCTAAAAATAAATAAAAATCTTCAAAAATCCCAGAATATTATTTTATATCAGTAGGTAAAAATTTTGGTATAAAAAATCGGGTTTAGATAGGATATACGCTAGTTATGCCGTTTAATTAATATAAAGCTTTTTATTTACGCTAATGAGCATAACTCCTAATCTAGACCTCAAATTGATGTCAAATTTTAGGGACAAGTTTATAAATTAGTAATAAAGATTATGGTCCTCTCATATTTTCAAAATTCTCGTTTTTGGGTCAAAAGGGCATAACGGTCAACGATTAGGCATATAACGGAAACATGCAAATGAATAGGATAACTAAGGATCCAGGTTGTATAACCTCAGAGGGTTATAGTAACCTATAACATGGTTCTCAAGGAATCCTAAGGCATATCTAAACTAAGCAAAATCGGGTCAGAACTGAAAATCAAAGCAAAAGTCAACTTTTGCGACTTTCGGTTCCGAACCGAGCCTATACTTAGAATTTGTCGGGTTGAATCATGCTTAGGCATGTTCAACTAATATTTACCAAGTTATTAAGGTGAGAAAACTGATGTTATGGTTTTGATGTGAATTTTATTTGAAATTAACCCGAATGACTTTTATTTGACCTGACAATTTAACTAAGTAAACGTGGTAATTAGGAGGTGTGCCCATTTGAGGGTTAAACACCTACCTAATTACGGTCACGTAGCCATGTTCGATACGAGCAATGGCTCAACCATTTAAAAGTTAATGCGTTCATCGAAACGCTTGACTTTTCGGCTATAACCGCTAAACAAAATAAACTAAGCACGAAAGGACACTTACAAAGGGTCCAAGCAAGGAGGGTTGATCCTAAATTCTCAGGTATGAAGAGCAAAGTCTCCAACTTAGAGAATTCAAGATCAAGGTGTGAGTTTGGGGAAAGTTAAGGTGGGTATTTATAGGTTTTCGAAACCGTTAAGATCGTTCATCGATAAACATGATCAAATCTGGAACGTACACCTTTACCCACTGTTTTATGATACAATGGGCAACCCGTAGGATTGAAAATACCATGTGCAAAGGCTGGAAACAAGCTAGAACAGGCTGGCAACAGCTGGAAATCAGTTTTGCTGTTCTGGGGGACTCACACGGCCCGCGTAAGAAACACAGGCAGCCTACGCGGCCCGCCTGGCAGTCCAAAACTGCACAGCATCTTTCAGAAATGACATAATTGGTCCCTGTGTGCATAAAAGGTCATTTCAGGCATGTTTAAGGCCCGTTAACCTTATTTTAAGGCTCCAAAATGATGTTTAGACATAGGGGACATGAAACATGCTCAAAAACATGTCGGATATCGGTTCGTTTGGTCGTACGGTCACGTTGTTCGCCTAATTACGACGAAACACGAACGGACGCGAAAAACGATCCAAATTACGCGACGAATGGAATTTTATCATGATGAACACTAAAATAAAATATTTTAGTGCTTACATAAATTTTTGGATGCCCGGGTATCCTCAGAATGGAAGATACGCGCGAAAATGCAAACTTGTGCACTTTTTGACACTTTTAGTCCCTGGTGGACTTGAAAGTTTATTTTTGCGCATCAAACACCTCTAAGCCTATATCTAAGCTATATAAAGAATAAATAGTGTACGTTTAACTTATGGTCATATTCCGGAAGGTCTGATTCTATACGAATCGACATACTTTTGTAGTTTGACGCAATTAGTCCTTTAATTGGGCAAAGTAACGCGAAATGTCATTTAATGATATCCAAGCCTTCCATGGCCCATAATGGGCATTCCCAAGTATATACTTAAATATTACTATGCTCCCGTTCGCTTAAAAGGTCACCGAAAGGCGTAGATTCAAAAGTTGACGCTTTAGGCCCCTCTATTACGCAAACTTGCGCATCTTATCATTTATTAGCATTGAAGCCTCATCTAATCCATATTAGGCATTCTTGAAAGGATTATTGAACATCACGATGCTTCAAGTTCGCTAAAAGGTCATTCAGAGGTATAATTAAACATATTGACACTTTTAGTCCCTTTAACTTGCAAAGTTGCGCGTAACTTTACTTATAGGCATAAAAACCTTAGACGGCCATTATTTGGCATTCCCGAGAGTATAATCAAATATCATGAAGCTCCTGGTTTGTTAAAAGGTTGCTCAGAGGTAAGAATTAACATGTTGACGCTTTTAACCCTTCATTGCGCAACTTTTAATTAATTACGCAAACGGCTACACTCGATCAATAAGTGGCTCATTTGTGAATAAAATATCGTGAGAGGTTATTTAGAAACTTATTTTAGGTATGCTAACACTTCCAGTCCTTTCATAATCAACGTTTTTGATTTTTCGAAAAATTAGTCCCTTAAGTTCAATGTTTGACTTCATTAGTGTTTATTACACGTGTCAATACTTCATTGGACGTGATTTTACGAGGTGTTACATCCTCACCCCCTTAAAAGAAATCTCGACCTCGAGATTTGCTTAAGTAATGGAAGTACTCTCTGTCGGACAGTGGATTTAACTTCCACAGCCTATTTGGGCCTCTAGAGGCGTCCTAAATGATCTTTATAATAGGTTCATGTTTTCTTCCTTAGATTCCAATCCTAACGATCCTTAATTGATATGGGTTTCTTATCATATCATAGATACGCATATCATTATGTGATAATGCTTCTCGACTTATTGGTGGAATACATACTTAAATCATTAGTGTGGGTCACATTGCGAGTTCCACCATGTTCCATAAATAGGTTTTAGTTTATAAGCTATTGACATTTGATGTATTCGGTTTCCTCGAATGATCTTATATATAGTCCGAGCTTAACTAGCTTGTTGTATAAAATTTTCAGTACACCGTTCTTAGAGCGATACTTTCAATTGATCCTTATTCCTTATTAAGGACTTAAGAGAGTTGTGACTTTTATCAATCCTTGATTTTCCGCCGACTACTGGCAACTTTCAGATGATTATGGATTTGTATGATCTTATTCGTTGTTTCCCAGGCAACTTTCAAATCCTGATAATTGAACTTACCAATCTTCTGTCTAACAACAAATGTTTAACATTCTATCTATACAAGGTCTCCAAGGGGCAGCTTGATACTTACATAAAAACTATATAGAAAAACTTATTTTTAAGGTGAGATGGTTATTCCAACCAATGCTTAAAACTAATCTCAAGGAATAGCTAAACCTTACAGCTAGTCGAACAAATCGACGATCCTGGGCAGCTGATGGCGATTCTTAATTGTTGTCTAAGTAGGGTTGCGGTAATCAATGCATAAGTAAAATGAACCGTCTTTCTTAATTAATAATACTGGATTCTCAGAATATTGAGTTAGGCTTTATGAACCTATATTTTTAAACTTACTTAATCAAGGATTTCGATTATTCCATAATCAACATGGAGTTTTTACAATACTCCAGCCCAAAGCGGGATGTTAATCTTAACTCTACCTGCCTCAGGAGGTAAACAGGGTAAACTTGGAGAAGATAGTCAAGACGCAAGGAGGTTACAGAGATTTTCCAATTCTCAGGCTCCGGTTCATTTATCATGGTCTGCGTCAGATAAGTGACACATTCGCGTTACGAGTCCACGGATTCCTTACTTAGGGACATTTACTTGGATAATTTCATTTTAGATATCTTCTTTGAATACCATTAGCTGACTTTAATACCGTATGACCATTGGAATATCTTTGTGGTTCCATGCATTAAACCTCCATACTGATCAGGCATGGAAGCAATCTATGTTAACGCTTAAAAGGTCACCGAAAGGCGTAGATTCAAAAGTTGACGCTTTAGGCCCCTCTATTGTGCAAACTTGCGCATCTCATCATTTATTAGCATTGAAGCCTCATCTAATCCATATTAGGAATTCTTGAAAGTATTATTGAACATCACAATGCTTCGGGTTCGCTAAAAGGTCATTCAGAGGTATAATTAAACATATTGACACTTTTAGTCCCTTTAACTTGCAAAGTTGCGCGTAACTTTACTTATAGGCATAAAAACCTTAGACGGCCATTATTTGGCATTCCTGAGAGTATAATCAAATATCATGAAGCTCCTGGTTTGTTAAAAGGTCCCTCAGAGGTAAGAATTAACATGTTGACGCTTTTAACCCTTCATTGCGCAACTTTTAATTAATTACGCAAACGGCTACACTCGATCAATAAGTGGCTCATTTGTGAATATAATATCGTGAGAGGTTATTTAGAAACTTATTTTAGGTATGCTAACACTTCCAGTCCTTTCATAATCAAAGTTTTTGATTTTTCAAAAAATTAGTCCCTTAAGTTCAATGTTTGACTTCGTTAGGGTTTATTACACGTGTCAATACTTCACTGGACGTGATTTTACGAGGTGTTACATTGACTCACCAACAAAAGAGGAAATTCTTTTTGGATGTCATGCACTACATTTGGGACGATCCATTCTTGTTTAGGGTTGGTGCTGATCTGGTGATAAGGAGATGCGTTTTAGGAAAGGAGGCGACTGACATTCTGCGCCACTGTCACGAGGGACCTACTGGAGGCCACCATGGAGCCAATTTCACCGCTAAGAAGGTGCTTGATTCCGGGTTTTATTGGCCGACAATATTTCGTGATGCGTAGAGTTTGGGTCAGAGCGTGCGATGCCTACCAGAGGGCAGCAAATATATCGGCACGTGACGAAATGCCTCAGAATTGGATACAAGTATGTGAAGTCTTTGATATCTAGGGGATAGACTTCATGGGACCATTTCCCCCCTCACGAGGAAATAAATATATCCTGGTTGCGGTTGATTATGTATCAAAGTGGGCGGAGGCACAGGCCTTACCCACCAATGATGCCAGGGTAGTCGTGAGATTTTTGAAGAGTTTGTTTGCCCGATTTTGTGCATCGAAGGCGTTTATCAGTGACAGAGGGACTCACTTCTGCAATACACAGCTTGAGAAAACTTTGTCCCGCTATGGTGTGCATCACCGTTTATCCACGCCCTATCATCCACAAATGAGCGGGCAGGTGGAGGTTACAAACCGGGGGTTGAAATGAATCCTTGAGCGGTCGGTAGGTGCAAACCGCAAGGACTGGTCAGACAAACTTGATGAAGCATTTTGGGCTTTTCGTACGACTTACAAGACCCCTATTGGGACTACTCCCTTTAGGCTTGTTTACGGAAAAGCGTGTCATTTACCTGTGGAGTTGGAGCACAAAGCGATGTGGGCTCTAAAAACTGCAAATCTGGATCTAAAAACCGGAGGTGAAGCCCGGTTCCTTCAGATTCACGAGTTAGAGGAGCTACGATAACACGCTTATGAAAGCTTCGTGTTATACAAAGAGCGCACCAAGAGATTGCATGACAAACGCTTGAAAGACCATAAACAATTCCAAGCGGGCGATCTTGTTCTTCTCTACAACTCGAGGTTGTGTTTATTTCCAGGAAAATTACATTCACGTTGGACAGGACCATACACGGTAAAAGAGGTATTTCCATATGGGACTGTTGCAATAGAGAACACGTACGGCGTTATTTTCAAGGTAAATGGTCATCGTTTGAAGCTTTATGTTGCCGGGCCGATCGAGTCGGCAGTGGAGGTTATCGAACTCCACGTCTCGCACACATCATAAGTGTGGGGAGGAGAGTCTACGCTACTGACTCGAGGATTAAAAATGTAGCAAGAGCGTCTTTGGTTCTTTAGGGGTAATATTGTCCATATTTTTATTTTTGTCGATTTTATGTGTTTTTGGCGTGTTTGGTAGATTACGTAGGTTCGTATAGTTTTTAAACATGCCGAGAGAAGGTTCTAAGTTGGGATAATATTAGAACAGTTGGCGTAGTGCGAAAATGGCGAAAAATTGGCAAAACGCCTGCTGAAACAGCTTTCTGCAGAAAACAGACTGATCTGCAGATGTGGAACGGCCGTGCCTCAGGTCGCACGATCGTGCGTTTGCGGGCCGGCCAGCACCTCAAGTCGCACCCCGGTGCATTGCCGAGATCAGCGTGCCAGGGTTTGCCATTGTCGGAGACGCACGACCGTGCGTAGGGTCGCACGACCGTACGACAGGGCAAGGGCAGTTTGGTCATTTGTGCCATATAAAAACCCTTATCTGCAGCCCCCATTAACAATTCGCGAACCCTAAACTGCACCAGCCGTTCCAGACTGAGTTTTCCCCAAAAGCACACCATTTTTCGCACGGTTTCTCAGATCCTTCCGCACGGTATGTTTTTCTTATCGATTTTCTGTTTCATTCTTATTCTAGGGTTAGATTTGTCCGATTTCTTCAAGGCTTTTTAGGGTTCCCTTCATAAACACAAGCGAAACCCTAGCCCTTGCAAGAATCATGTGCCTCGTGGACATCAGTCGAATTTCCAACCCCCTGTCTGCCAAAAATTTGATAAATTTCGTAAAAATCTGGCTGTTCTGGTTTAGGGGTTTGAATTCTGTAGAAATTTGGTCGCACGGTCGTTCCTCGGGTGGAACAGTCGTTCAATTCTGGATGTTCACGTTGTTTTGATGTGATCTTGGAGTCGCATGATCGTTCAATATTGGCACTGTCCGTGCATTGCTGACAGACTCCGATCACATGCACTGGTCTCGGTGACGCACGTCCGTGCTTCTGGTCCCACGCCCATGCGACAGGCCCAGATCAGCTAGACTGAACCTTCATAACTGTGTGTTTAGGCTGTTTTGTTTTTAATTTTTCCTGCTCCTCTTATTCTAACAACTTTCCTCATGCAGATGGACCATCCCTTTTTACAATTCAACCCCAACAGCGAGCGGGAAAATCTCTGCATCCCAAAACTCAACGCATTGTGGCAAAGGCGGGGCCAGTTTGGCATCCCTAGAAGGTTGGACTAGGAAGTAATGACAGAATTAAACCAACGCGAACGGCTTGAAGACATGTTGACACTTCCGTTCTCGCGTCTGGTCAATATCGACCGTCCGATTTATTTGGAGCCCACGCTTGAATTCTTCGCTTCCTACTCGTATGACAAGCCAAAAGCGAGTAGAGATCCTAACTTCCGCTACAAGAAACGGATAAATTTCAGATTAGGCGGTCGTTGGCATAGTTGGATAGTGGGAAGGTTGGGTCGAAGACTCGGTATCTACACCGATGCAGAAATGGATTCCGAGTTCTTTACTGATCAGTTCACCTTCCCCGGCGAAGACGAGCGGGGCGAGTTTTGGGCGCGAATTGCGGTTGGCGACCCATATGATCCTCGGATGTCCAAGGCTTCAAGATTACGAGACCCTTTACTTCGGGTTATGCACCACATATTCAGCCACACTATCGCCGGGCGCATGGACAGTTTGGGAAACTGTCCCACACTGGATCTTATATTTCTTTATGTGCTCAAGGAGGGGGTCCACATCAACCTCGTTGTGAGGATGGCTGATTACTTTGTGCATAGTTCGGGTAGAACCGACAACAGTCAGATACATGGTGGTCAATATGTGACCCAAATCGCTTACAACATGGGAAAATGACTGACGAGGTGGTTCAGGGTCTTACGTTGGTTACCGAGGGTACATATGTCGACATCCGCTCCTTGAAAGCGATGGGGATTATTGCAGAGACAGATCACGGGGATCGGTTGAAGGGATTGGACAACGAGGCCTGGGACCCGTTGCCTCCGCTCCCAGGCGAGAATGAGGATCAGGTTATGGAGGAGTAGCATGTGCAGCATGAGGAGCCGCCACACACGCCACCACACTCACCACAGCAGCACCACTCCCCGCAGTATCAGCACTGGCCTTCTGGCTTCCCTTCATATCCAGAGTTCTATGGCCAGTTCCAGCAGATGCAGGTCAGTCAGGAGCAGCAGCGGGTCAATATAGAGCAGCTACGAGTTGGCCAGGACCAGCTGAGGGCGAACCAGGAGTTCATGCGCCAGGAGGTGCAGGCCAGGTTTTCATACCTTTTTGGGGGTCTTCATAATGCATTCCCTAACTACTTTGCGGAGCCCCCACAGTTCCCATTCGGGAACCCATGCGATTATGGAGGGGCAGGCCCATCCGGCACGGGAGGATATGCGGATGACGACGACGAGCAGTAGTGGGAGTTGTGAGTTGGTGGTTATGATATTTTAGTAGTTTATTTCTTGGGTGTTCATTTTGGTCTTCATTTCAAACACCCGCGGCTATGTACTTTATTTTTCAGACATTTTCGTTTCTTTGCTTTGTTTCATGTTTGGATATTTAGTACTCCTTTTATGTATGTAAATTATGGTTTGTTTGAGTTTAGATTGTCGCTGCCTTCTGTTTTGTTTTGCTTTGTGACATCCGTACAAATTTTTGAAGCAAGTCTTGGACCGAAGCACATCACAGAATCAGCTTTGAAGTCTCGTTTCATCTAAATCATCTTCAGGGGAGTGTTATTCTCCTTTTTCTCTATATTTCGGGTTTCGCATTGGGGACAATGCGAAGTTCAAGTGTGGGGAGGGGGTTTAACATGTTGAGTTTGTTTGTCCTAAAAAAATCAGAAAAATCAATCAAAAATATCAGAAAATTGTATATATTTTTTGGTAAATAAACCGGTTAGTTGTGTTTTAGAAAGCTTCAGATATGATAAAAACTCGACAAGCCAAATAAATTTTGAAAAATATAACTAGAAAGCGTGACAAACAAAGAAAGACTTGCATGATAATTTTCACACTTTTACACATTCCTTTCGTTATGTGAGCATATTTGAGCCTTGTTCATTTCGGAGTAGGAGTGAGCCGGATGTCACGTGTAGTTTAGAACTTCTCACTAGCATGCTTGTTAAGACCATAAACGTGTGAAATTGTGTAGAAGTGATAGAGGCACCTAGAAAACCCCTTGTTGTTATCCTTGTTCTTTGTGTTGTGTTTCCCCTAAACCCTACATTACCCCTTAGGATTAACCATGTTGAGCCTTCCCCGTGTTTCCCTTTGTTTACCCAACAAAATCACCCACTTAGCCAAATTTAGCCTTTTTATTTTTTTAAACCTTTTGTGTTAAAACTCGGTCAAAAGCATCGTTTAACTAGCACTTCTTGTAGTTAATTGTTCATTGTACAAATCCATTAGATTATATAAAAAAAATAAAAAAATAAGAAATAAAAAAAACAGAAAATAAAACACCCTAAAATAGGGTGAAGTCGACAAACTTCGAGCAATTTTGAATGCTAAAATGATGAAATCTCGTTGATGAGATCGATATCACAAAAGTCGCCTTTTTAAGGCGTAAGTTTGTATAGTTTTATTGTTTTACGCTTGTTAAACGTAACTACCGAGTTTTAACCATTTTGTCACTTTAAAATTGCCATTCCATACCCTTCACCCAAGCCTATCGTTACAACCCGTAAAGACCTCTTGATTTGCACTTTTTCGCATGTTAGCTGATGGAGATAAGATCTTGTGACAAGCTTAGGATATTACACATTTCATTGACGAGGCATTGAGTGTTTGCACATACACATTTTATGTATGTTTCACAAATAAAACCGAGTGTGTGTGAACATTGTGAGGTGTGTGAAGATTAGCGTGTTAAGTCAATCGAAAGTGAAGTCACGGCTTTTTGGTTATCTATACACATATTTTCATATGCTTTTTGGTTTGAATCAATTGATGTTGTCTTTCGAAAAACCGGCTAACCGTATGTTTGTAGTTGTTTTAGTAGATAGTTTGTAAATTCTCGTTCTTGTTAGATTCTAGCTTTTATTGCATTTTAGTTTTAGCTTGCTTGAGGACAAGCAAGGTTCAATTGTGGGGAGGTTTGATATTCAGCAAAATACGCATACTTTATTCTCCCATTTTACCCCCATTTTATGCGTTTTCGGCCGTAAAACCGTGAATTGGATACTTAATCAGGTATACTTTTGTTTACAGGCCTAAAATAACATGCCAAACAAGAAGATGATGAAAACGAGGACTTTCCGGGCAAAACGACAAAGCTGCGAAGATTCTGTGAACATTCTGATCTGGGCAATTGGCACGGCCGTGCAATGAATGGCACGACTGTGCGGATCCGGCAACAGAACTCTGCCCAGCAATGCACGCCAGTACGATCAGGAGTGCAAGCCTATCTCAGAGTGGAACGACCGTGCATCTCGAGGCACTCCCGTTCACTTCCGACAGAAAGCTCTAGCTCGGAGATGCACGCCAGTTCAGAAGCTCGTGCCATCGAAACATCGAAGATGCACGCTCGTGCGACCCGTGGAACGGTCGTGCGACTACGAAGACCGGTCAAGATCTGCTGATGTCACACAGTATGGTGAACAGGATTTTAAAAGTGAACGGTCGTGCACTTTAATGGCACAACCGTGCGAGATAAAAAAGTTATAAAAAAACAGACAGCAGCTTTCATTTGGAAATGCTGGACTTTTGGGAGCTCTTTTGGCGAATTCACATGCTCCAGAGGCACTATCCGGATACTCAATCTTGTGCTTGTTTATAGTTTGATTCTTTAATCTTTCCATGTTTTGTTCATGTTTCAAGCATTTAGATTGATGATTATGTATTATTGTAAGCCTAAGGGCAAAAACACTAGTATCCCTTGCTTAATTACAACCTTTAGTATGTTAATTATGTTTGTAATGACACTTTGAAGCATTTTCTATGTTAATCTTTGATGATTAGTTTGCAACCTTGTTTATTGATGTTGAATTCTTGATTATAAGTAATTATCTTGGATGATTGGTATGTGGTTAGTTAAGATATTTGCAAGAAGAAGCTTAATTAATCATGTATTAGTAGACTTTGAACTTGGTTAACTTGTTTAATATGTTTGCACCATGATACTAGAAATGGTTAGTGGGGTAATAAGGGATAATTATTGTTAATCAAGAAGGCTTTCCCTCACGGAAGGACCTTAACGGGTTAAATGGTGTTGTTATGAATTCTTGAAATAAATTGTTAGCTTAGTTAGTAGTTTATGCCAAAATTGCTATCTTGGTGAATTTATGTTCAAGATTTGTAAAATGAACCCGGTTGTGATTTAATCTAGTTTATGATTGTCTCGGTAGTTGCATTGTGTTTATCGGTGTCACTTTCCTTGATTAAGTGAGGTTAGAAAACTCCTAACGGATGACTAACTTATATTTAGGGGATTATCATAGACATTTATCAATTGCACGTTAAAGAACAATTTTAGGTGGTTAAAGTGTGTTTATCGTTTTAGCTTTCCAAATGATTGTCATGTTAGGATTCCTGAAAGGGATACTAATTGTCTTGAAAATGAAGAATTGACCAAATGTTTTAAGTGACAAAACCGACTTAGTTCACATGCTTAGGTTGTGTATAAAGTAAGGCTATATATCTATTTTCTTATTTGGAGTCTATTATGTTTTTATAAATATTTGTTTATGCTTATTTGTTTATGGATTGACATTTGGTTCTTACCGATACTTTACTACATATATGACGGGGTACACTTGCCCTTTTGTGTGTGTTTTAATGTTGAAGTATAAATCATTTTTATAAATTTAAAACCGAATCGTATGTAAAATTCATTGTAAAAATATGTATATACACGCACACGTCACATTCATTTTTCTTATGTTAAAGAATTTAACATTCATCTATATTCCAAGGGCTGACTAATAATAAATGAATGTTAGAACTTGACTAATAATAAATGAATGTTAGAACTTGTATATATCAAAAGATGTTAAAACCACTAATTTCTTTAAAAATATGAAAATTCAAAAGTTAATTGGACACGGGTGTGTCGACCATAGACACAACTACGCCATCCATAGTCAAGTCTTGGCGACCTACACCAATTTGGATCCTTGGCACCATAACCAGCATGGGCGTGCCTATCTAGGACACAACCGTATCGTCACTTCTATATCGCTTGCCACATTATGATTGACCAAAGATTCTTATATATAGGTTGATTTTGGAATCATTTGATCATTTTCATCTCTTTCTAGTGAGAGAAAGTTAGAAAGAGAACGTGGGACCCTCCGTTGAGGTATCCCCGTGTTTTAACACTCATTTGAGTGTTGGTACCAGTTTTAATATATTTCGGTGTCTCACTAGCATAGCTGGTATACTTCAAGAATATGAAGAGTACTGTAATAAATTCTTCGACAAGTCAGTATTTTATAGAGAGATAGAGTGGTGTTGGTGCGGTGCTTGTGGAGGACTGCCGAGCAGAATCTGGGAAGACCTCTTCCTAGAGATAAAACCCTACAGTTGAAGCCTTGTATGTTTGTTGTTTTATTTAGAATGTTGGTATTAGAATAATGCTTGAACTATTGTTAGGCAGATTGGGGATTTGAGATCATGATTATGTAGGACACACTATTGAAACATAAGTCCACGATCGTGTAAGACAACAGGATGCTCCACACATGTGTGTGTGTTGAATCTAGGAAATAACTGCCATGCCAACTACAAGAAAAGTGACCGTTATAGACTAAATTATCAGGGATTGATATATGATTCTTCAATACATAATATTTGGATTAATTCAGTTACTGATAATATCAGGGATTGATTTGTATATAGCTTGTGTTAGCGACAATCGCTAATATTTTTCCACCTTATTTAGGACTAAATTTCAGTCATAGATATTCCTATGTAATATAAGTTTTTGAGTGGTGCCTTTTTCTTGACTTTATTTCTGTCCCAAATAAGTTCATCGGTGATGAAAAATGGTGCAAACATATCGGTGACTGATCTTCTGTCTTTAATATGGAGGGAACATATTAGATACTGAAAATTAGTCCTTAATATTCTAAAAAAAATAATCAAATTAGGGACTGATATTTAGGCTTGAACACCTTTCTTATTTATGAAAGGATTAAGGACTGATTTTTAGAATCCAATCTTCGGCTCAAGTCCTACCATTCTTATAGAAGTATCAGGAACTAATCTCAAACATCTTGTAAGTGACCTTATTCGAAACTAATATTTAGTCTCCTAAGAGTTTTCTACATGAAATAATTAGGGAGTAATATTTAGTCTTTAATACTCGACACATATTCTACCATTTCAATAAATTATATAAGAGACTTCAACTCAGTCCTAATAAAAAGTATTAACCTCAAAACTAATTTTCTATATATTTAAACAATCTATACTATATATAAATGCATATTCGAAGGCAGAAATGGTCATTTGCCACTTTTTCAACATTTTCAAGTCCTTAAAGCATATTGTCCAACTCAATAAAGCAATGATTCTCAATCTGAATAAATGGGCGGGCATTTGATTTTAATTTTGATTTTGAAATTTGAATTACTCTGCACATATGTCTGAACCAATTTTCTTTATTGAAACCAGTGCCCAAAACCTAACCCTAAGTTGATTCTCAAAACCTATTTTCTTCAAGCAAACTCATCAGTTTCTCTTTCTATAATCCCTCAAGAATATCCAGAAGATACAATGGAGATTGATACGGCAACAATCGTCACCGTGGAAGTCTCTCGGAGACAATCGTTCTTTCACAACAGTCATCCTTGGTATGCTTTTAATACCGGAGGCAGTGGAGGTGGAGGCGAGTTTGATCTTTCTGTTTGCCTTATCTTCTTATCTTCTCCACCAGATGGTTGGGGTTCAAGGCCACGACAACGGTAGCCCTAGCGGCGGCTAGGGCTCCACCAGATTTAGCAACGACAACGATGACAATATATGTTTCGGATCTGTTCGATTCTAACAGACCCGACAATAATGGCGATGACGATACCCTTGGTAAGTTATTCGGTCACCATCTAGTTTTTTTTATCCGAATCAAGGTTTGATTGGTTCGTTTCCAACTTTCATTTTTTAGTGTCATGATAGTTACTTGATAGAATCACCAAGAACCCTGGAGAATACTGCAAGGGCTTTGTTGAGTAGTTCAAAATATTCCATTTTCAACTCAAAGATTTCTTCAATGCTGGAAGGTTTGAAATTTTTTTATTCCCATTTTTTTTTCCTACGTCAATTCAATGTGTCTCACAATAGTTTTTTCATTTTTTTTTAATTGATACAGTTGTTAAAAATGTTATCTACTCTTGTAGTCTTACTGAACAAATGAGTTAATTCAAGAATCTTTTGATGAAAAGGGTAATGGGAGACTTTCACAATTACTGGACTGCAAGAAGGTAATCGTTTAGGCCTGTTAATTTGTTTTTATAATTATTTTCTACATTTATGTTGTAAAGCATAGACCTTTAATGCTATTTTGAACCGACTTGTAGTATTTGGATAATATCCAAGGAACACCTGGTGTTTTGAAAGGAAATGGGATACAAATATTGACCAAGACCTTACAGTCTTTAAATGTTCTTAGAGGGATAATCACAGCAGGTCTTGAAAGTTGTATTCATAATGACACCCCTGATACTGTAATAGCAATGTGGCATGAGATGTGCTGCAACCGGAAGCTGAAAAGGAGCATCCGTGGTATTTTCCATGAAATTCTTCTTTCAGTTGTTAGCATTTATTTTGTAATGACTGTAATTTGACTGAAAAGTTCAATCCTTTCCCTTTAAATAGGTTGGAATTGACCAATAATACACTTTGCTTTAGAAGGATGTCAATTTGCCTCTAGGTGGTTTCCCTGGTGCACAAGTAACCAATCTTTCTGTCATCTTGTTCATTAATCCAAAAAACTTGATCAATTGTCACTAACTTTAACTGTTTGTTTTAATTAGGGGCCATGCTACTACACTACTATGGCATCGATGCTAATAAAGCTTTCGATTGTGATATTGTTGACGCACTCTATAAGGCTGTTTTTATGTTGGCATCAATATTGGCGGTATAAATGGGGGAAGCTGAGTGTCTCAAAGATTCGTGGGTGTCTTTTAAAGGGATACTGTTGTTCATGTGGTTTGGTTTCCTTTGTGTTATTTCATTTCATGGTGGGTGGATTGTTTTTCTTTGTAGTCTAAGAACTGGGCTTGCTTAAAGGCACTTATATTTCTTGGAACAATGACTCATGGGTGAAAAAAATTGGATCAAATGCAATTTTATTGTGTTTACTAGTGCTTAAAGATAAAAGTATGTTATCTTAGTTCATGTTATTCTAAATCATGGATAAAGATTGCTTCGTATTTCTCATCCGAGTAATCAACGCAGATTATCAAGGGCATATTGAAATTCCAAAGATTTTAAAAAACAAAAGGGATTTAGTAACACTCAGAATTTGTAAGAAAAAAATTTATCATGCTTGCTGATACATTTTTCTCAGAATTACTAATCAATTACTGTGTAGTCTTTATTTATCCTGCATCTTCCTATCTGCAAGCTGCATGTTTTTCTACAGCAACTTAATTATCAGTAGCCGAACTGTATGATTTCATTAATGGTGATTATATTGGCACTAATTGTAGCCATCATCAAAGGTTTTTTTTAAAACATGTTACGCGATAAGGGGGCGATGATGGGGTGGTATGTAGATTTCTTTTTTAAAATATTGAAGGTTTCAAAATCCTTCTGCAAAATGGAAGTGTCGTTATATGTCGGGAGAGGCGGCATAATTGGCCTTGAAGTTGCATATTTGTACTACAAATTGGTGGTGTTGATTGTGTTGTCGAACACTACGCCTTTGTGCAATGGTGTAAGCCCGTGCAACAATGTAGTAACGACTTGTCGGTAAGTTAGCTTTCATGAGAAAATCGGTGGGCTGACCTATTCCAAGCATGAGGACTCTGGTGGTGAAGGGTTTTACATAGGAAGCATTAGCTCCCACCACTGTAAGCTTGTGGTTAGTAATGGTGAAAAATGGTTGTTGATTTAAGGCAATGCTCTTAGCAAGGTATCAAATGGTTATCCCCAAAACTCCCCAACCCCTCTCCATGATTCAGTTGTTTTTGCTTTGCTGTTCGTGTACTGCATTATGTGCACTGGTGTTAGTGTTGGTTTCACAGGAAATGAGAGTAGAATTAACTGGGCTGAGAACCTAATTACTCTTTTAATTTTTAGAATTAAATGGCCTACTAACAGTTTTTTATTGTTAGTGTTGTCAACCGGGTACAAAACTTCTGAGGGTTGGGACAGGCTGAAGGCAGACTTTCATTATCACATACTTACCGCGACTCTTTTTAATAAACAAATGATGCTGCTGGATCTTGGTGTGTTTCCAGTTCAAAAAATTGTGACAGTTAAGAGCTGGTGGCATCATTAGATTGGAAAGGGCTGTTATAACTGTTGGAACAAGTTCTGGTTTGTTGTCAGGGCTACTGTTGACATTGTGTACATGGGTGATATCGAACAATATTGGTATGCTAATCTTCGGCCTTCCTGTTGGCTGTTTTTATTGTTTCTTCTGTTGAAGGCCCATTTGTGGGGTAACTGGATCACCGAGTCAGCGAATAAGGCAAAGGCAAAGTATATTGTAGTAGGCCTGGGTTCAGAGTGTGCCTAGGCCCATGTTTCTAAACTTCTGTTGCTGCTGTTGAAGGCCCAGTGGATGGGATTCGTGAAGTCCAAAATGGTGAAGTCTAAGGCCCATTCTAAATACATGGGCCATGGTAAAAAAATACCTATTGAAGGTCCGAAAGAGGGTTATTGGGGTGCTGGAAAGGTACAACACTGCTGTGAAGGCCCATCAGTTAGTTTGGGTTGTTTATATATTGGTCTGGTTTGCTGTGAAGGCCCATGCAGGGTTCAAAAATCGAAAT
The DNA here is from genome assembly GCA_030545235.1 of Helianthus tuberosus. NCBI lineage: Eukaryota > Viridiplantae > Streptophyta > Magnoliopsida > Asterales > Asteraceae > Helianthus > Helianthus tuberosus. The sequence goes on from JARYGA010006455.1 coordinate 26,641, forward strand.
GATCAATTTTTTTGGGTGGCGTGGATGATATCTGGGCCGAGAAGCAGGTATGCCGTTCAGAACGTGAAGACCTTTATGTTTGGGCCGTTTCATAGTTTTATTCGGCTTGTGAATTATAGTTTTGTTAACTTGCTTAATACTAGGTTTTTGTACATTCCTAGACTTGGTTGCATAGTTTCTTATTTTTGGTCTCCCGAAGCATGTTTCGGGAGACGATACGGGGGTATGCCCCCTTGGATGATGTAGTTTTTGTTTTGTGTTTGTTATATATTTGCTAGGCTTTGCCCTTTACCCAAAAAAGCTCCAAAAGGATGGAGTTGGTGTACTGCGCTGTTGTTCGATGAGCTCGGGGAACTTTTACAAAATGGAGCCTTGAGGATTGTTGTTGTAGTGCAGCTTATATGAGTTAGATATTGTATCAATATATATAATCATTGATGAAATAGCATCTAGAGATATCAGTATTGGTCATACATTACTGGTAGTAAGATATTATTACAAGTAACTTGACAATTTTACCCCCTAGATGCTGGAAAATTGGCTTAAGAGTAGGTTGATTGTTTGTACTGAAGTCGTTTACATTTTAAAGTATGTATAGTTGCACTTGTGTTTAGAATCAGATGTTATTTAATCCATGTCACAGGTCGGATTAACACTTAGGGCAACTTTTGATGCGTGTCAAAACAGGTCGAATTGTATATCCATATTATGTTGTCAAATTATGCAACACTTTGGGTGACTTGTGTTTTATGAGTTACTAATAACAACTTACACCCGGTGTTTGGGGTAAACCATAAACGGGTGTGAGCCGTGAATGGGTTGACATGTTAACAATTTCAAACATGTCTAAATAGATTCGGTCTGATTGTTACGCACATATCATGTTCTACTTGTATTAACTGGGCTAATGCGTTCAACCTTTTCGTGAGTTATCTCACAACGAGTTCAAACCTACTAGAAAAGGTTGAGAAAATTTTGAACCTTTATACAAAAAGGCAGTAACTTTTAGTTTAGTTGCTTGTTGAAACATCTAGATTAAAACCTAGAACATAACTACCAACAGGGTATAATTGTAATTACTGGTGGAACAAAGGATAACAAATATGTAGGTCTTGAGTTTGTAAGTGTCTAGATAATCTTCTCTAAATCCTATTCTATCAAAAAACTAAAGTATTTTTCAATGATACTTTTGAAATCATAATCTTGATAAAGGTCAAGAACGAGGATGTGTTTCTTGTTGTGAAAAAATGTGTTTCAAAACAGACCAAAGAGTTTCATTTTATTGGTGGGAAACCATCACAACATTTAGTTCAAAATGACACGATGCTTGATAAAAGACAGTTGAGAAACAACACAGTTGGTGATTAAATCGGTTACCATCAATTTCAACAATGACTTAGTTATCACTTATTGTTTCCTCTTGATGATCATGTATTGTATCTTTGAACTTCTCAAATGCATCATTCTCAAGCCCGTACTCAGCTTGAATAAAGAATCATCCATGGTTGTCATGAAAATGAGCTATACAACAAAAAAAATATTCAATTTTTGTAAGACCTCACAAGTCCTGGTGTACATAAGTATATATCACGAGACGACTGATAAACTAACGGTAAACGAGTATCCTATTGTAAATCGCCACTCCCGCTGCATCGCGCGGGTAAATGGCTAGTATAAAATAAAAAGTATTAACCTCAAAACCAATTTTCATTTCCCTCCCAAATTAACTACATTCTCCCACCCACACATGCAAAATCAAATTCAAATTTTCCCTTAATTTTGTTTAATCCCCCTCTCAAATCACATTCCCCCCCACAAAATTAAATTCCCCCTTAATTTCGTGTTCTAGTTTACCCTTATGAAACCAGCGCTAGCCCAACCCTAATCTAGCAAATAGTACTTGCAATCTGGCGATTCTCGTCTAGTTTTTCACCTTTGATCGTTTCACAATGATTTTGGAGTTGAATTAATTTTACATTATGTTGCAGCAGTTGCACCAACAAATGTATTCGTATTCATCGATTTATGTTCTTCCGAACAATCAATTTGAGGTTATATCTCAATCTCCTAGTCGAGCACTTAGATCTCTGAGATGAGAGGATCTTCCATGTATTAGTCTCGCTTCTATATGGTGTACCTTCTCTTAAACGTATATGTTTATTATTTCTACGTTACATTTTATGTTCGTTTCAATGTTGCTCATAAGTTAGTATCTTTTTTCACTCATTTTCAATACACAATATTTGTATCTATTAATCCTGTAGATATACTTCTTCTAGACATCAAAATCTTTACTTTTGAAGTGCAATGGAATAACTTACATAAGAGGTTAGGTAACCGAGCTTGATTTGTATATTTAAAATTTGCAAAAACAAAGTCGGAAGTGTAGTTTAACTTGTGATCATTTTGATGTTATTTCGAGACGGTTAGGGATGTCTCTTTTTAGATGTTATGTAACCGGGTGCTTGTGTGTGATTGGTGTATTCTATACTAGAAGCATTTTGTATGATTTTATTATACTTCTGGTTGTAGTGTGATTTATATGGCTATTCAATTATGCAAAGAAAACTCTCCAACAAACTTTCCAATCACTATCAAATGATTGTCAAGTGTCTCTAAATATTTGCAGTTGATATGTGTTTTGGTCGTTTAATGGTTTTGCCCCAGTCCATTAAAAATAGCCATTTTACTTCCCGATCTATCTAACTTATCTTAATTTCACTCCCCGCCTCTAACTCTATCTAAAATGTTTGTTAAAGGCAAGGGTATATATTATGGTAATTCTATATATATGTATTTAGATTGATTTCTAAAATCCATTTATTAATATATATTTATGTATAGGAGAAAAAACCTCTATTTCATTCTCTCACCCCGTCTCTCTCTCTCTCTCTAATGCACCAGTAATTTAATTTGTTTTTTTTTTCATATGTCCCAAATGGTCTTGAAATGATTAAGTGCACCTGGAGTTGTTGAATCATTAGGTCAAGTTTGTTCAGAAGTGGTGCAATGGATCCCTTAATGGATTCATATATTGATAGAATGCAAGCAACATGGGTAAACTTGCAAAAATGAATTTTGAGTCCATACGGGTCGGTTAAAAAAAAAAAAAACTATCAAGCTGGTGGTGGCGGTAATGGTGACGGTCCGACGAGACATTTATACAAAATCACATTTCCTTAAAAAAACTAAAACTACTGAAAAAAAATTATAGTTTGCAGGTAATATTTATGTTGATATGATCGTGATATTTTTCTACACGCCCTTCGCTTCCGGTCCCCAGCCCCTCTATTGGTAAACTATGAACTCTTCATTTTTGTTATGTAACTAGAGAATTGAGTAGCCATATTGTAGCGAGTCGTTCCCTTTTGTTGAATATTTACTCTATACTTCTAATTTGATTTTGTTCCAACTTATTTTGCTCCCAAATGTGTGGATTTTGAAATTTAACCCGACCTTTTGTTGTTGCTGGTTTAAAATTAGCTTATAAGTTTAAACTGTTCAAATTTACATGTCTGGTTGCTGGTTTAAAATCAACTGATAAGTTTTTACTGTTGAAATTTACATGTCTGGTTATGTTGATTATTAGTTTATCATTAATTCTTTGATTTGGTATCACAGCTCTTGAGGCTAGGGAAGATCAAAGATAGGCGAGATGGCGTACCAAGGAGGAGGTAACCTGAAGTCGACTTCATTAATAGAGTGAAGATGTATACGGTGGTGGGACCGCTCGCTAGCCACATGGCTACCACCGAATAAGCTTAGACCTCTTCGCAAAGGCAAAAGTACTGATTTTGTTGATTGTTTTAATTTTCTTTAGTAAAAAATGAAAGGTTTACTAGATAAATATGCGTACATGTAAAATAGTTGAGAAAGATGCAGTTCCTGATAGTTAAATAAAGCTTATTATTTTGTAGTACATTGACACGCACCTCACATACGTAATGCGCGCCTTAGATTTTGGGACCAAAACGCCTTCCATTAATTGAAACCAAGCTCCACCCACATAAAAAGACACTTTTTTTTCATTCAGATTGATCTTATAATAAACTTTTCAAACTGTATAACATGACGTCGATGCACCTATTGAAACAGAAATAATAAGGCTAATTGTCTAAAAGTTCTTTAGACATATAATATTAGTTGCTAATTGTATTGCTTGTGTTTTTACCTAATTCAGAGGTGTCTCCCAAGGGATGGACTGGATGAGCATATTCATATGCACTTGGTAATTTTTCTTTTGAATCAATATCATCCCTTGAAGTACAAGCTAAAGATCTTTCTACATTCATGATGGTTAAAATTGATATAATTTCTTATAAGCATTTCATTAGTCTTCTCTAACTGTTAGCTAGCTTATTAATTAGCAAAATTGTATTGAATTGGAAATGCATTTCATCTATGAATAATGGGAAACCAAATAACTTAAGTACATATAAGAGGTGTTACTCTTGATCCATTTACATATTAATCTGTCGATTTGAGATGTGTTTCTATTTCAAACAATTAAATGGGAACGAGTCAAACATGATGAAAGTTGCCAAAGTCAACTTTTATTACGTACAACCTTCACAATCGTTTTAGCTAAACACTTAGATAATTATTGTCATAATATAGTTGTCTAATCGTAATCCAACATTTTGTAACCTTTTTAAATAATACGCAATAAGGGGGCATTTGGTTCGCGGCAGGGGCGGATCTATTAAGAAAGTACGGGTTCCCAGGAACCCATTCGGTTTTTAATTTTTAGTGTAAATATATATAACAAACTGAAAAGGAATCCATAAGTAAAATTTAATGGGAATCCATAAACAAAAAAGACTTGGTTCTCCACTGGTTATGTCCACGTTATTTTTCCCAAGACACCCGGGTTCGAATCCTGTATGAGGTATTAATAATACTTTTTGTTCCGTCAGCTACTGTTCTATTTGATGGTTCGAGAAAACAACTTTGGCAGTGACAAAAAGAAGGAAGATTGGGAATTGCCATTGTTTGACTTCAACAAAATAGCAAATGCAACAAACATTTTTTCAGATGATTGTAAGCTTGGTGAAGGTGGTTTTGGGCCTGTCTGAAGGTAATATTACTCATAAGATGGTTTTGGGCCGATCCAAACTGTTGAACCGACCCGAAATTTTTTATGTTCAGTCATATGAAATTGGAGTATCTAAAAAAGTGAACCCAGTGAAAAAGATTCCTGGATCCGCCACTGGTTCGCGGAATGTTTTGGAATTGGAATTTGTATTCTAATTAGAATTTGAAGGATTTGGATTTGGAATTTAAACATTACAATTGGAATTGGAAATTGTTGGAATTGGAATCTTAATTCCATTTTTTATGTGTTTGGTTGTCAAATGAATTGGAATCCATCACCCGGCACCCACAACCCCGGGTTCGGGTCGAAACAGTACAGGTCGAAACCGTTCGAGTTGAAATTGTACGGGTTTTCGGGCGAAACAGTTCGGGTTGAATGAAACGGTACGTGTCACAACGGTTCAGATCGAATCGGTACGGGTCGAAACGTTCGGGTCGAAACAGTACGAGTCAAAACGGTGCGGGTCGAAACGATCGAAGATTCCAATGAATTTACTTTAATTCCTTCACATATAGGAGGATTTTGAATTCCTTTAGTTAAAGGAATTCGAAGGAATTCATGCCAAATTCCAATTCCAATTCCATTGTCAACCAAACACATAAAGATTAGAATAAGATTCCAATTTCATCAAATTCTGTGAACCAAACATCTTAAGAGATGAAATTTAAATTTCAATTGCCTTAAATTCGATTGAATTCATACGAACCAAATGCACCCTAAGTGTTTTCATATTAACTGTGGCACTACAATCTTTTGCATAGTTCATGCTTCTACACAGTGGCGGAACTAGCCTAAAAATTTAGGGGTATCCCATTTTTTTATTGTTTTGACCAGGGGTATCCTTTGTATAACGGAGACAAAGTTGAGGGGTATTTTTACACTACGGAAACGGAGTTAACGGGTATTTTTACACTACGGAAACGGGGTTGAGGGGTAGCCCATGCTACCCCTACTAACCTTCTAAGTCCGCCCCTCTTCTACATATATACAAAATTATAAAGTATAGCATCATCATACAGATTTGTTATTGCTGAGTATATATGATTTTTTTTTTTTAAATCTGAATAGTATGTTTGGTCTGCAAAATTTATAAAACCGGGCAAAGTAGTGGTCTTAGATCTGCACTTCTTCTACATGTCATATTCGGGTGCTCATTTAGTTGATTTTATGTTACGAAAACTGGGACATGACCTGCAACATTTGGATGCAAGTAGTGAAGGCAAGGTGGGCGGGTTAGATAAGTTGCGTAAAGGGTTAAATGTGTTCGGTTGTTAACCTGGCATATGTTGATCCGTTAACCCTCTTTTATTTTAGTTCTATCATTATTAATGTGGAAAAACAATACCATTACAAACAATAATATAAACCATGGATACCATGATTTGGGTGGTTTTTGTTTGTTCCAATCTGTTTTTTCGAGCCCGCCCCTTGTAACGTCCTACAAATTCAATATGTTTCGAGCACAACCCAAGTTCACATGTTTTGCTCTTTTCCAAGTGATGTATCGTTGACTCCGTCGCAACGCGCGGGTTTCCCACTAGTTTATGTATAGGAGAAAAAACCTCTATTTCATTCTCTCACCCCGTCTCTCTCTCTCTCTCTAATGCACCAGTAATTTAATTTGTTTTTTTTTTCATATGATAACTTGCTCCAATTATTTGCTGAAATCAAGAAAATGTATGACCCGGGTGCAACTCTTTTATCATACTGAGTGCGTTCTTAAGTTTTATTTATTCATTTTAAAGTTTGCTACACACCATTTTTTAATAGTATGCTTTACAGAGATGGGTTTGGATGTATTTTTTCACAACTTTCATTAAAATTATAGATAATAATTAATCTATCTATACTTTCTATAAAAGGAGAAAACCAAGTGACATAAGAAAAGCTAAGGTGGCAGCCATAGAGGCTGTCCAACAATTTAATTTTAATTTTCAAAGGTCTGGCCCATATCTAGAAAATCACTTTAAACATCTGCCCACATCTACAAATGGCCAGCTGTTTATAAAACCGCTTCAAACCTCTGCCCATATTCAAAATTTAAAATCCTGGCTCCAAATTCAAAATTCAAATTACATATGAATCTGGCTCCCTATAAATAACATATATGAATTTGGTTCCATATTCAAATTTCAATTTATCTCTCTCCTTTATATTTGCGATCATATCTCTCTTACTCAAATGCATAGCTCTCATGATTGAGCCGGTTAATCTTCGATTACAGTTCTTTGTTCGAACAGTTGTAGGCTCTGTTTACACATTATCCTTTTAATATCATTGTTCCAATATCAATGTTCCAACATCGTTGTTTCATTGAAGCTCTGTTTCACACACCAACGTTTGACCTCGGCTTTTCTTATGTCACTTGGTTTTCTCTTTTTATAGAAAGTATAGATAGATTGTTACAGGATGCCAAATTTGCATATTCAGTCTGTTCATCTGCGATTACAGCTTTTTGTACTTCACGTAATTTTTCCAACATCATTGTTGCAACATCGTTGAGGGTATGTTTTTTTCTCTGATTTTGAATCTTAAAATTTGAACTGATCTGTTCTAATTCTCGGTTTATATTTCAGCCTAATAAGAGTTATTTAAAATTCAAACAATCATTTGTGGGTTATTTTAGATTTGTGGATTCTTTTAAACTGTTGATATATGTTGATAATATTTATTTTAAGGTGTTGATATATTTCAGCTTTGTTTTTTCCGAGCGAGCAGTGGGGAGTTCTTCTGCACTGTTTTTGAAGTCTGAAGTGCAGAAAGTGGAGTACTTCATGAAGCGCCGATGCTGTTCCAGGTTTTCTTGTATTTATTATCACTGATGATGTCCATTTTACTACCATTATATTCTTCTTTTACATCAGACTTGAAGAAATATACAAGTTAAAAATGTCATCATACCCTTCTGTAGGTTCTTATGATTTAAAGTATCGCTTTATCAAGCAAGTTAAGGATCAAGTATATGAGGATAGGGCTACTGTTCAAGAGCTGAAGATGTGTTTTGATGGACTGCATATTGGTCTGTTTACGAGAGGCCAAGTGTCCAGAAACCTGATGGTGATGTCTTTCTGTACTTCAGACTTCAAAAACAGTGCAGAAGCTTTTCATCATGTTTAACTACCATTATATCCTTCTTTTACATCAGACTTGAAGAAATATACAAGTTAAAAATGTCATCATACCATTCTGTAGGTTCTTATGATTTAAAGTATCTCTTTATCAAGCAAGTTGAGGATCAAGTATATGAGGATAGGGCTACTGTTCAAGAGCTGAAGATTATTAAATTTCTTTGTTCAGTTCTCAATGTAATTGTTGATCTATCGCCATATGTGATATGTAAATTTTAATTCTATTAACCTTTGTAGAGCATTTTATTTTTACTAATTTGAGCATCAACAGTTGTTAGAGTTGATACCTGCTGTTGTAAATGTTGAGTTGCTACTGTTGCCAACCATTAACACAATAGAAGTTTTGAACATTCTTAAAAAATAGGTATTTTGAAAAAATTTGACAAAAATCTTTAAAAGTCTGTTGAAAACAGCTGTTTTTAAAACATCTGTTTGGAAAAAGATTCATCCACTGTTTAAAGGTATTGTCTGTTCTCATAATTTCTGTTTTTTGTAACGACTGTTGAGTTGCTACTGTTGTCAACATCGGTTATTCCCAACAGCAGTTTCCAAAGAATTGTCAACCATTAACACAATAGAAGTTCTGAACATTCTTAAAAAATAGGTATTTTGAAAAAAATTGACAAAAATCTTTAAAAATCTGTTGAAAACACATGTTTTTAAAACATCTGTTTTGCAAAGATTCATCCACTGTGTGACAACTGTGCTCTGTAAATAATGTACGATGTAAAATAATGTCAATTATCAATAAAACAATGTGTTTTGGTGTATATATGTGTGTATTTGTGTTTGATGATTTTACGATTTGATTCGAGTTCGATTTCAAGCTTTAAATCGCTTTCTGGAAAGTTATACGCAAACTGATGCGTAAGCGTAATTAGTTTAACGCGAAAAAGACTCTGGAACAGTGATGTAGGCTTAACATACGTTAAATAACCTTTACATAACTTAGAAATAAGTTTTGGATGGTTTGGTGTGTCGAAAACAAGTTTATTCGATCACATGGACTATTTGTGTCAAACTGCGAAACTATGCCGATTTGTATAGTAACGAACATTCCGGAACTTGATCATAAGCTAAACATACCTTAAATATCCTTTACATATCTTAGAAATAGGCTTTGAGGGGTTTGGTATGCGAAAATAAACTTCTTTGATCAATAGGGACTAAAAGCGTCAAAAAATGCATAAGTTTGCATTTTCGCGCATATCTTACGTTCTGAACATATCCGGACATCCAAAAATTTTTGTAATCATTAAAATATTTTATTTTAGTGATTGGAATGAAAAATTACACGACGGATTGTAATTTGGATCGTTTTTGCGCCCGTTCGAGTTTTCGTCATAATTAACCGAATAACGCAACCGTAAGACCAAACGAACTGACATCCGAGATGTTTTCAAGCATATTTTAATTTCCCTATACTTTAAATTCATTATAGAGCCTTTAAATGGGGTTAATGGGGCTTAAACGTGCCGAAAATCAAGTTTTAAGCATGCAGGGACCTGTTTTGCCAAAAACTGAAACTTGGAACTGACCTCCCCCGAGCCACGCGCCAGACCAGGTGATACCTGGCGCGCCACGTGACAGGGACCATTTTTTAGCAGTTCATTTTCAGCAACATGCTTCAATTCCAGGGTTGTTTATGCAAAATTCTCAATACCTGGAGCTGGTTTTGGGTCCCCATTGTATTTAAATACCATGTGCACAAATATAGGGCCAAGATTACACCTTCCTAACACTTGGAATGATCTTGATGATCCAATCTTCCTATAAATAGCAATGGGTTCTCATTTGGTTCTTGACACTTGATTCAATTTCTGCTCTAAGTTGGAGTTTTCATACTTCATACCTGAGCAATTTGAATCAAATCTTCATTTCTTAGACCTTTTGTAAGCTTCTTTCATGCTGTTATGTTTTTCAAGCATGAAAGTCAAACAGTGTTTGACTTTCTGCTTTGACCATGAGTTGGTCAACACAAAGATCGTTTGAACTTTGCAACGTGAGCGTATTCACGATGGTTATAGTCCCTTGTGACTATACCTACTGATTACCACGTTGATTAGTCGAAGTGACGAGTCAAAGTTTTGGTCAAAATACGTGTTTATGTGTATTTTGCATCAAAGCTGTCTTCGGATATCAAAACACTTTGTTTTGACATCAAAACCTGTTTTCTAAATTAGTTAAACATGTTTTAACATGTTTAACTCGTCACTTTTAGTCTAGTGCTTGTTTAGGGTCGTAAGATAAGCGGTCTTAATCACCGCTTAGACTTTCGAACCTGACCCGTTTGGTCAATAACTAGGATCCGACCAAGCATGTATTGTGACCATAGTTGTATAAGGAATAACCTTCCGAGGTTATATCTTATGGTCACTTAGTTTAATTAGTTGTATGATAGGTAGTTTATATGCCTTAGGAAAATGACCAAAATACCCTTTTCATGCATAATTGGATTCTAAGCATATGTAACCTAACCTTTGTCACTTAAACTGATTATGCAACATATTTAAACATGTTAGGGTATATAATACTTGTCATAGGACATGTTAGGCGTATCGAACGCGCTTTTGCACGAACGACGCGTTAAAGTGGCGTAAGCTACCTTAATGGGTCGTAACGGGTCGTAAGCAATTAGGATAGGTTCTGATTTAGAATGTAGGCTTTGATAAACCATATAACATGAGTTCCAATACTCATTTGGTTTACAAGACCTCGTTCTACCCGATCTTCCGATTTAGGTGTTGATTTATTAATATAGCGATCCGATTACTAGGTGCTATTTGATTTCCTTGGTTTACTCGAGCTTTGCTAGTTCACTTTAATCAAGGATACTTTGCACTTCGATGTGAGTACATAGTTCCCCTATTTTACTGTTTTCAATTGTTTTGGGGTGATTCATATGTGTTAAACGATTTCGATGCTTATAGCGATGATTTCAAAAAATGAATACTATGGTTTATATTAAACAAGAACGATTTCGATAATGTGAATGAACTTGTTGGACGTGTTGGTGCATTTGTCTGTCAACTTCGTCTTGTATCGAGTCATTTGTCTAGATAGGATAGAATGGAACTCAGTTTACGAGAAAATAGGAATTGAGTGGTGAAAGACCATTTCGCACGATGGCTAGGCCATTTCGTACGAAATGAACATTGTCCATTTCGCACGAAATGGTTCATTGTCATTCCATGCGAAATGCATTGCCTATATATACCTGAGCTGAGATTTCATTTGAATTAGTTCCTGATTCCGGTACAGAAGTACTGCCGACGTGTCATTTGATTTGTAACAGTGTTATATCAATAAACAAGACATTTAGAGAGTGAATCAAGCTGTATTCAAGTCTGTATCATTGAATTCCGCCTTTGATATGGATTAGAACTCTTCTGATAGACTCGTTTAGATTGATTCTCGATCCTACAAGTGGTATCAGAGCTCAGGAGGAAGAGTTCTTACCGAATTCAGTTTGTTTTCATCAAATTTCTAACTTCTACACCTTATGTTTCAAAATTAACAAGATTTCATGGTTAAAATGGCTTGATTTTCTCACATTGTAAGCGAAACACTGTTTTAACAAAGCCTTGAAAGAATTGGACCTAAAATCGACCTAAAACCAGATCAATTTGACAAAATTATGGCCGATAGGATGATGTCATCATCATTTCGTACGGATTGATATAGTCCATTTCGCACGGAATCATCTTTGTGGAATCCATTTCGCACGGAATCAACATCTTGGACTTCATTTCGCATGGAATAGACATTGAGTATTTCATTTCGTATGAAATAGATTTCCATTTCGTACCAGAGGACCATTTCACTTGAAACTTGCATTTCGTGTGATAGTGTTATTTCGTTTGAAAAGCCATTTCGTACCAAAGTTCCATTTCGCTTCAAAGGGGTCCATTTCGTTTGAAATATCATTTCGTGTGAACTTACATTTTACTTGAACTTTGTGAATTTGTTAAACAGGTTACTGAAACATGGAAGAGGAATTTTACAACGCGTTTGCTACTACTCCAGCTGCTCCAGTTACTGCTGCTGAAACAATTGAAATTGAAATTGAAAATGAAACAGGAACGTCTCAAAAGCCTCTAAAACTTATGTACATCGAGGATTTTAAAGGATGGCAAAATCGTTTTGAAAACTGGGTGCAAGCCTATAAGTTCGATGCATGGTGCTCATTGGATGTAGATTATGTTAAACTGAAAAATGAACGTGGGATTGAAAAAGCTTTAAGTGACTATTCAGTGGCTGAGAAATTGAAATACACCAGTGAAAAAATGATGATTAGTCTTCTCCAACAATCCGTAAAAGAAGATATTTTTGTGTTACTTCAACATGAAGGCACTGCTAGATCAATTTGGTTGGCATTGATTAACAAGTTCAAGGGAAGTGCTGATATGATAAAGAACAAACAAGCTTTTCTAAAGAAATCATTTGATATGTTTGTAGCTTTTGAAGGTGAAACAACAAAAATGACTATTGATAGATATTGTCATCTTGTTCTGGAAATGGGAAGATTGGAAATAAAGAAAGACGACGATGAATGGGTTGATAAGCTAGCCAATGCGCTACCACAGAATAAATGGGGAACATATTTGTTGATCTTAAAACATATGAGAAAATCTGAAAGTATGAATTTGGCGAAGTTCATTCAAAAGATTGAAGAACATGAGTTGGATATTCAGAAAACTGCTATCATGAATAATCCAAATGCTCAACAAGATGTTATTCTATACTACAGAGGAAATAAATTTGAGACTACTTCGAGTCCAAAGATTAAAACTGCTTTCAGTGCTGATAGTTCATCTGGAACAAATGGTACCACAGTAACTCAGAGTGGTGGATATTCGTCATCGTATTCAAGTTTTGATCCGAATTACACAACACCAAGTCCTCAACGACAGAACTCAACAAATCTGCAATGCATTGTTACATTGAATATTCAAAATGGTCAAAATCTTTTTCCAGAAATGGCTAAGCAACACATGGCATCACTTGTTACTATGTTAGAGTCTTATGAAAGTTTAGTTGCTGGAAGAATTGGAAATCCGATGCTCACCAAAGGGGATTATGACCAGATTGATACTGAGGAACTTGAATTGATGGACATCAAGTGGTGTTTAGCCAGTGCTGTAAGAAGAGCAGAAAAATTCACACAAATCACCGGAAGAGATGATTTTCGTGATATTGCTACATCTCCGATAGGGTTTGACAAATCAAAGGTTACTTGTTTTCGTTGCAAAGAAAATGGGCATTTTAAACGAGAATGTAAAAATAAAGAAGCAACCGGAAGACAAGATCCACTTGGAAAGAATGATTATTATCAAAAATCAATTTTTCATCAGATTGTTCAACAACCATCATCATCCCGTGCTATTGAAGACGGAAAGAAGAAAGCTTTTCTTGTTAATCAAGACGATGAAAAAGTGGCAGAGGGATTTAGCTGGGACAAATACATTCCGGCTGATTCAGGACTAGTTGCTCGAATCTTGGAAGAAGAAGAAGAAGTTAAATCTAAGCCAAAAAGAACGAAGATTTTCAGATCATCAGAAAGTGATGAAGATACTGATGATGAGGAAGAATACATTAATAATGCTAGAAAAAGTTTAGACTCATTTAGTTTTAATTTGTTTTTTGCAGATAAAATTGAGATGTTGAAAGAAAAAAGGGCTGCTCGTCTGAAGAAAGATTTGGAAGAATTAGAAGCAAGAAAGATTGCTGAAGAAAAGGCAAAAATGGAAGCCGAGAAAGCAAAAGTTGAGGAAAATTTGACAGAAAAGGTTGAAGTTGAAGGGTGGGAAGCAGAAATAGAATTCGATGAAGAACCAATGACTGAAAAAATGATTGAGAAGATAGTTGAAGTCGAAAAATTAGTTGAAGTTGAAAAAATCGTCGAACTTGAGAAGATTGTTGAAGTTAAAAAGATTGTCGAGGTCACTAAACCTTGTTTGAAATGTTTGGAACCTTGCAAACATTGTGAAGTGAAAGACAAGAAGATTCGTGAACTTGAAGAGATGAAAGAAAAATTGTTGTTTGATGTGAAATATGTAAAAGAATCGTATGATGTGCTAAACAGATCAGCTGATAGTCTGAACAAGACAAACTTAGAAGTAGATGCTGCTATGACAATGATGAGTTCAACTTTAATGACAAAGCAGAAGGTCATTAATGAGTATATTGAAGATTGTGCAAAACTGAAGCATGATTTAGAACTCGAAAAGATTGAAAGTGAAAGAATCAAACGATTGCTGTTGAGTTATACAACTTATGATTATTTGATTGATCGAGTTTATCCTACTGTTGTAGGTCTTGAAGCTTTTCAAGATAAAAAGACAGAAGATGATACTGGTAAGAAACAAAGTGTCAAGTATAACAAGTGTCTGCCTCCGATCTGGGAAAGTTATTCTCCTAGAAAGCCAAATGAGGAACGTTTAAATAAGGCACTCAATATAAAGTTAAAGTCTGAAACCATTGATGAGTTACCAGACAACATTGATGTCACATTCACAGCGTCTGACACTGATCATGAGTCTGAGTTATTAAAGAAAGTGGTCGATCAGGTGTTGGATATGGATGAAGAGTCAAAGTCGGAGTCTAAATCTGAAAGTTCGAGTTCATCAGACAAGAGTCCGAGTTCACCGGTCAAACGGGTTTACAATAAAGAATTTCTGATGTCACAAAATAAGTTGAATGATGAAACATTCAAAGTAGCATATACTTTGAATGATTCTGACAAGTTATTTTCTGATCAAACAAGTTACTTTGAATGATTCTGACAAGTAATTTCCAATAAGAAGTGTCAAAACTGAACAGATCAAACAGGTTTTCAAATTAACAGAAATTAATATTTCTGAAATAAAAGATATAAATCTTACTGAAAAACCTAAAAAGTACACTTCAAGAGTTCAACAAAGATTGAACAAGAAGAAAGGTTACAGTTCTGGTTCAGGTTTTCAAAAGAAATCAAACCATAACAGTAATTTCAAAAAGAAGGGTTTAGGTTTCATTCCCCCAGAAAATCATAAAAATGAGAAAACTTATAAACCAAAAACTAAATTTGTTTCAGGTACAAGTTCAGAGGAAGAGAAGGAGAAACTGTTCAGGAAACAGTCAAATCAAGAGTTTTTCGCTGAAAAGAAAAAGAATATGGTGAAAGAATCTGAGAAGAGAGTTGAACGAAGAACCTGTTTCAAATGCCAAGAAGTTGGACATATCGCTTGGGATTGTCCAATGTCCACTAATACAAAACAGGGAGTTTCTTCTAACTCAAAGTTAAAAGAGAAATTCAAAGTGTTAAAAAATTCGACTTTCGATGTTGATGAAAGTTCGAAACGTTTTTACAAAAGAAAAGTCGATTTGAACAAACAAAGATGGGTTGTTAAATCAGAAAGTAATTCTGACAATGAATCTGACTCGTCAAAGTCAGAGGAGTCATTTATTGGGAAAAATGATGAGAATTTCGTTCCAGAAATGAACGAGGAAAACTTCCCGCCATTGTCAAAAGAAAACTTAAAGTTGAAAGTTGGTAAGGTTGAAATTTCAGATCAATTCTTCTCGGGTAAGGAAGAATTTGATGCTGAAAAAGCTTTTAATGGAAAAGTAAAACATATCTTTGGGAAGATGGTTGATGGGAAGGTAAAAGGTGTGAAAGATTTTTACAAATAAAAAAGATGGTGGGATAGAGATGATTCAAAATCACCTAAGGCTGGTCAGGCTTGGGTGACAGCATTTTCTACTTAAAATCCTGATTTGTCGGAGCTCCCAAGTTGGTAATCGTGGAGCATGAATCGTCATCTTTCTTGAGAAATTCACATTTGTGAAATTTCGACCTACAAGTGGTAGTATTCTTGAAATTTGTCATATTTCAATTTACAAGTGGTATGGTTGATAAGTGAACCTACAAGTGGTTGAAAAAGAGGTTTATACCTACAAGTGGTCAATCAAGGTCATTAAGTTGAACTTGTTTTAACCCTCATACATGTGATTGAGAAAACAATGTGATGAAACCCCAACAAAACTAATTTTCCGGAAAAATCATTTGATTAAAACAAACTTAAGTGTTTTGAAATCATAATGGGAAAATAGTTTGTCGTCAGGGGAAGTTCTGATTGTTTATGCCAAGCGGATGGCGAATTAAAGTAATTCACAACAGTTGTCACTTTACTTGTACAGTTTGTTTTCAATTTTTTAAATAGTTTTGAATTTTAGGGGGAGTAAGAAATTTCAGAAAATCCAAAAACATTGAAAATTTTGAAAAAGCCAAAAACATGATAAAATGAAAATGAGTTTTGTTGTGAAAAAGAGGAAATGATAGTACATCAGTGAACTATCACAGCATGCTAAAGAATTGAAATGTTAAAATGTGATAAACGGTCTCACTGATGATATGCCAATAGGTTTTTACACGTTTAGTAGATTGTGTTTGAGATATAAACCTAAATTTCAAACTTACTTATTTCGTGGGGAACATC